>NW_026468901.1:0-48322 GCF_026875155.1 Cherax quadricarinatus | reverse complement strand
TTTGGTCCTGGTCAAAACATCTTGAGAGTCAGATATCACCGCCACTCTCTTACGAGAACTGCGGCCAGTATCCATCTCATCTTCAGAACTGTTGTTCCTATGAGGTCACGTGAGGTCACAGACCCTGAGCTGCTTTGGGGATTAGCGTGGACGGTTACAAAGCATGGCTTGCTTCTGCAGTGTTTTAAAAATTGAGGTTGGAGAGTTGAAGGAGGAGGTTTTGCTTTTCCAGGAGGAGATTAGGAGGCTGAAGGTCCACCTCAATGGGTCTGGGAGAGAGTGTGAGGTGGCTGGAGTTGTGGGGAATGAATCTTCTAGCAGTGAGGTGCAGTCTGTCTCTCGCTGTGAGGAGGCTGTAGTTGGGGAGGTAGCAACGGCTACCAGCAGTGAGGTGCAGCCCAGCACCTGCTACAAGTGGCGAGTGGTTCACAGTAATGGGAGGCGCATCAGAGTAAGGAAAGTTATGAGTGAAGATCTGAAGGTAGGAAATCGCTTCTCTGTTCTTCAGGATGAATGTACTTCAGTGGCCAGTGAAGGTAAGGGTACTACTGCCCCTGCTAATGGAGTTAAGCGCATTCTTGTGGTTGGTGACTCTCAGGTAAGATATATTGACCATGCTTTTTGTAATAGGAATAAGAAGATGAGAGATAGAGTGTGCTTCATTGGAGCTGGTGTTGGGGACATAGTCAACAGGCTGGATAATATCATGTCAGGTAATGGGAACAAGCCCATTATCTGTCTCAGTGCTGGTGGAAATGATATTGGGAAGGGTAGGAGACAAGAGCTGCTAGATAAGTACAGGTCAGCTATAGATTTCATTAAGTCTAAGGGAGGGATCCCAATCACATGTAGCATCTTGCCTAGAAGGGGAGTAGGAAATGAATGGTTGTCTAGGGCAATTGGTGTAAATTGCTGGCTAGACAGATACTGCAAGGAACTTGCAATCCCATTCATTGACAACTGGAACAACTTTTATGGCAAACATGATATGTATGCATGGGATGGGGTTACATCTCTCTGGGGCAGGGGTGGTAGCACTTGCAGACTCGATTGAGAAGGCCATTGGTGAAATGCCTATGATTTTAAACTGATGGAAGATAGAGGTATGGGTGTGTGTGGGAAACAAGCAGTTGCAACACTAGGGTTGGAAACAGTAAATGTATAAAAGGCATTTCAGCATGAAGTTATAAATAAAGACAATAGATCAGGTCAGCAAACAAAGGGGAACAGCAGAGGGCAGCAAGGGACTAGCTCCCTTAAGGTTTACTATACTAATAGCAGGAGTGTAAGAATAAGATAGATGAGCTAAGATTAATTGCAAGTGCAGGGAACATAGATATTATTGCTATAACAGAGACCTGGCTCAATCTGAAAGATAGAGAGATGCCCTCTGAATGTCACATACAAGGCTATAAATTATTCCACACTGACAGGGTCAACAGGAAAGGTGGTGGAGTAGCGATGTATGTCAGAGACAATTTAAATTGTTGTGTTAGACAAGATATTAAATTAGAAGCGTCAGCCACAGAATCTGTTTGGTTACAGCTTCTCGAGGGCCGAGAAAAACTAATTTTGGGTGTGATTTACAGGGCCCCAAATCTTGATAGGGAGTGCAGTAAACTTCTATGGGACGAAATCTACATACGAAAATGTTGTGCTAATGGGAGATTTCAACTATAGACAGATTGACTGGAGCAATTTGACAGGAAATTTAGAGTCAGGTGACTTTCTTGATACGATCCAGGATTGTTTTTTAAAACAGTTTGTGACAGAGCCTACTAGGGGAAATAACCTCCATGACTTGGTTCTTGCCAGTAGGGAAACACTAATTAATAATTTTGAGGTTGATGATGAGCTTGGGGAAAGTGATCACAAATCACTCAGTTTTAATATATCATGGAATTCCCCTAATAATGGCAATCAAGTCTCCGTCCCTGACTTTCGCTTGGCTGATTTCATAGGACTGAAAAATTACTTAGGTGGGCTGAACTGGAATGACCTGACTAAGGGTCAGGTAGGTGGTGATGGTTGCCGATATGATGCTTTCCAGGGCATAGTTCTAGCTACTCAGTCAAATTATGCTCCAAATAGGGAAATCAGATCAAACAAAAATGATCCTAAATGGATGAACAATAAATTAAAATATCTGATTGGTCAAAAGAGAGGCATATATAGGCAAATCAAAAGAGGAGAGGGGCAATTAAGAAATCGATATATTCAGTTAAAGAGAGAAATAAAAAAGGGAATTAGAAAAGCAAAAAGAGATTATGAGGTTAAAGTTGCAAGAGAATCGAAGACTAACCCAAAAGGATTCTTTCAGTATACAGAAGTAAGATCAGGGACAAGATAGGCCCCACTCAAAAGTTCCTCGGGTCAGCTCACTGACAGTGATAAGGAGATTGTAGAATTTTTAACACATACTTCCTCTCAGTTTTTTACACAGGAGGATACCAGCGATATTCCAGTAATGATAAATTATGAAGAACAGGACGATAATAAACTGTGCACGATTAGGGTCACAAGTGACATGGTCCTTAGGCAAATAGATAAATTAAAACCTAACAAATCTCCAGGCCCTGATGAACTGTATGCAAGGGTCTAAAGGAATGTAAAGAGGGGCTTAGCACACCTTTGGCTAATCTTTTCAACATATCACTACAAACTGGCATGGTGCCTATTTTCAAAATAGGTGACAGGTCCTTAGCTTCGAACTATAGACCAATAAGCCTAACCTCCATAGTGGGAAAATTTATGGAATCAATAATTGCCGAGGCAGTTCGTAGCCACCTTGAAAAGCATAAATTAATCAACGAACCTCAGCATGGTTTTCAAAGGGCGTTCCTGCCTTACGAATTTATTAACTTTTTTCACTAAGGTATTTGAGGAGGTAGATCATGGTAATGAATATGATATTGTGTATATGGACTTCAGTAAGGCTTTTGACAGGGTCCCACATCAGAGACTATTGAGGAAAATTAAACCACATGGAATAGGAGGAGAATTTTTTCCTGGATAGAGGCATGGTTGACAAATAGGCAGCAGAGAGTTTGCATAAATGGGGAGAAATCAGAGTGGGGAAGCGTTACGAGCGGTGTTCCACAGGGGTCAGTGTTGGGCCCCCTGCTGTTCACAATATACATAAACGACATAGATGAGGGCATAAAGAGCGACATCGGCAAGTTGCCGATGACACCAAAATAGGCCGTTGAATTCATTCTGACGAGGACATTCGAGCACTCCAGGAAGATTTGAATAGACTGATGCAGTGGTCGGAGAAGTGGCAGATGCAGTTTAATATAGACAAATGCAAAGTTCTAAATGTTGGACAGGACAATAACCATGCCACATATAAACTAAATAATGTAGATCTTTAATACTACGGATTGCGAAAAAGATTTAGGAGTTCTGGTTAGCAGTAATCTGAAACCAAGACAACAGTGCATAAGTGTTCGCAGTAAAGCTAATAGAATCCTTGGCTTCATATCAAGAAGCATAAATAATAGGAGTTCTCAGGTTGTTCTTCAACTCTATACATCCTTGGTTAGGCCTCATATTAGATTATGCAGCCACAGTTTTGGTCACCGTATTACAGGATGGATATAAATTCTCTGGAAAATGTACAAAGGAGGATGACAAAGTTGATCCCATGTATCAGAAACCTTCCTATGAGGATAGACTAAGGGCCCTGATTCTGCACTCTCTAGAAAGACGAAGAATTAGGGGGGATATGATTGAGGTGTATAAATGGAAGACAGGAATAAATAAAGGGGATGTAAATAGTGTGCTGAAAATATCTAGCCTAGACAGGACTCGCAGCAATGGTTTTAAGTTGGAAAAATTCAGATTCAGGAAGGATATAGGAAAGTACTGGTTTGGTAATAGAGTTGTGGATGAGTGGAACAAACTCCCGAGTACAGTTATAGAGGCCAGAACGTTGTGTAGCTTTAAAAAATGGGTTGGATAAATACATGAGTGGATGTGGGTGGGTGTGTGAGTTGGACCTGATAGCTTGTGCTACCAGGTCGGTTTCCGTGTTCCTCCCTTAAGTTAATGTGACCTGACCTGACTAGGTTGGGTGCATTGGCTTAAGCCGGTAGGAGACTTGGACCTGCCTCGCATGGGCCAGTAGGCCTTCTGCAGTGTTCCTTCGTTCTTATGTTCTTATGAACTTCCACGACCACAACCTGATGTTCAGCAATATGCCCGGCGGATGCCCAGTCCTTCTCTTTCACACTTACATCCTCTAAACCACCGTGAAGCCCCTCAGATGTGGAAGCATCCAATAAAACATTCAGAACTTCTTGAATAGATTGCTCCACGTCCAACCTGAGTATGAACGAGGTCTTCCTCTGTCGTCGCCGATACCACGCCCACGTCCTCCACTGCACCAGGAGGGTTAGACATATCGGCGATTCTTCAACCCCACCTCTACCTCCTCACTCCACAATTTACGAGGCAATATATGTTGTTGTGTAGCAGCAGCATATGATCGCTGCTCCGTTGAAACATCAAAACCGCCTTACTTCCGTCATTTTATCACGTCTTGTAGGGCATTGCGCCGCCATATGGTCATACATCCCACAAAGCCTGCACGTACGCCTTTGTCCTGAGTACGTAACGTACACTTGCGTACGAAAGTCCCTCCATAACCACATACGACGGAATAGGGTGCTTGAGGGACTTTTTCAGGAGAACGACCCCTCCAGCAACCAACTAGAGGACCATCATGCCACCGTCCCATAGTTGCCATATGAACCGTGCCATAGCGTGCAAAACATTCCTCAAATCACTTTCGTTCCGCCTCAAAAGAACGTTTCGTACCTTGATCCAAGTGTAAAAACGGGAGACGTCGTGAAGGCGAACAGTGACATCAGGATTGACGGTTTTGATCACATCCTGATATGTGGCAACCATATTTCGTAAGTACTATTTTGTCTGAATTTGACAAAAAGCCCGAATTGCCGTTCAAAGAGACACCATAAGATCTTCATATTGATACCATATGTATCTCGGGTATCGCAGTAAGCAGTAGATGTGTATTCTGATTGTGAACGAGCCTGTCACTAATTGAAGGCAGACGGTGTTGACTCGCCTACGTGCACCTTCCGCCATTGTGAGTGCATGAGGAAAACTGCGCAGCAATCAACACCAGAGTCAGGAGCTACTGCGCAGCCTGGTAAACTGCGCAAGAACAAACTCAAAAAGGAGCGTCTGCGCAGCACGTCCCACTCGGCCCGGAAGCGAAGAGGACAATGAAAAATTAATTATTGGGATATTGCCAGCGTCTTCCTGAGTGAAAACCGAGAGAAAATAATTATTAAGAATAGAGCACATTTCATTCTCCTTGTCAGTGAGATGCCCAGAGTTATTTTTAAGGGGACTATCTTATCTCTAACTTTTGTTCTATAAACCTGAAAAAAACTTTTTGGGTTAGTTTTCGAATCCCTAGCAACTTTAATTTCATAGTCCCTAGCAACTTTAATTTCATAGTCCCCTATAACTTTAATTTCATCAGTCCCTAGCAACTTTAATTTCATAGTCCCTAGCAACTTTAATTTCATATCCCTAGCAACTTTAATTTCATAGTCCCTAGCAACTTTAATTTCATACTCCCTAAGCAACTTTAATTTCATAGTCCCTAGCAACTTTAATTTCATAGTCCCTAGCAAACTTTAATTTTATAGTCCCTAGCAACTTTAATTTCATAATGCCTAGCAACTTTAATTTCATAGTCCCTAGCAACTTTAATTTCATAGTCCCTAGCAGCTTTAATTTCATAGTCCCTAGCAACTTTAATTTCATAGTCCCTAGCAACTTTAATTTTATAGTCCCCAGCAACTTTAATTTCATAATCCCTAGCAACTTTTAATTTCATAGTCCCTAGCAACTTAATTTCATAGTCCCTAGCAACTTTAATTCATAGTCCCTAGCAACTTTAATTTCATAGTCCCTAGCAACTTTAATTTCATAGTCCCTAGCAACTTTAATTTCATAGTCCCTAGCAACTTTATTCATAGTCCCCCCAGCAACTTTAATTTTATAATCCCTACAACTTTAATTTCATGCCCCAAACAACTTTAGGGTAAACCTCACAATGAAACGTTCAAGTGTCTTACTTTAATATAAAATGGTGGCCCCGGGGCCTGTGGCTAATTTCCGCTTACACACGGAGGCCCGGGTTCGATTCCGGCGGGTGGAACATTTCGACACGTTTCCTTCACCTGTTGTCCTGTTCACCTAGCAGCAAATAGGTACCTGGGTGTCGTCGACCTGGTGGGGTCGCATCCTGTGGGACAAGTTAAGGACCCCAATGGAAATAAGTTAGACAGTCCGCGATGAACGCACTGACTTTCTTGGTTATCCTGGTGGCAACCCTCCGGGGTTTAAAAATTCCGAACGAAAATCTTATCTTTATTCTTAATCTTACGATCTGTTGAAAATACGTAAGTTTTTGGAGTTTGTTAAAAAATTAAGTACACGATGTTGTATTCTTACAAGATCACAATTATAAATCTTTTGGTGAATTGCTGATTCCTGAATATATCTGTATATGGGCTGTTCTAATAGACTGAAAGGTGGTTAGCCGTGTTAGTTTAAAGAGGCTAGCCCGTTTTTCTTTGCAAACATATGGGGTGGGGAGAGAGGGGAGGGTTCTTAGGGTTGAAGGGGTATTGGGTGGGGTACGGGTGGCCTTCCTGGGGGTGTACGGACCGGCGGAAGTGACATGCGTGTAAAAAAAATGAGTTTTTTAGGGACGTGTTGGTGACCATTTAAGATCATGCCAGTCGTCACGATTATTTGGGGTGATTGGAAATTGCATTGATCGACGCAAGGATGTCGAACCGAGAGGGAGATTTTTTTCAGGATATATAGGACCCTTTTGCGGAGTGTTAATGTTACCCCCACACGGATGTGGGGGGGGGGGGTGAGGGCGGGTGGGGTCATGCATACGTTCGTAGAAGGAGTATGCAGTAAGACTGGATCGCATATACGTTTCTAGAGGTGTCTGCGTCAGAGTGTACGTGTGCTAAAATGTGAGCTTTCCGATCACTGAGGGTTATGGCGGGATGTTGACTGGTAGGATTACCGAGGCGTTACAGAGTTTCTGGAAGTTTGAATGTGGGTTTAATGCTAAAAGAGGTGTTAGGGAAGATTTTGTGAGTGCTTGGAGAGGAATGGTGGGGCTGAATGACAGGAGGGGAATTGGGAATATAGTCGAATGGTGGGGATACTGTCGGTAAGGTGAAGGTGAGAAATTTTTATCAGCAGCAAGGAAAAGAAACAAGAGAATGCAGTATGGGCTCTTGAACGATCTTGAAATCAAACTGCAAGCATGTTATAACAAGGGGGTGGGGGAGTGTATCCGGTGGTTGAAATTGAAAATTTTAAACTCTCATTAGAAGACAGTTAACAAATCGTATTTTTGATGCGGCGCCGAAGCAAGTGAATTGCTGAGTGTTATGGGGACTGTCCTTCGGCGTTTGTCGTTGCGAAGTCAGGGCAACGTCGTCAGGCACAGAATAAATGGACAGAGGTTCGAGAGTCATTGGGAGACATTAGTAGGGGGCAGGTCTTTCGGTCAACGGAGCTATGAATATTTCTTTGTAGACGCATGGTATAATTGCCCAAACAGAAATGCTGGGATTTCAAAGGGGGGCGCTGGAGAAAAGGGTGAATATGTACGTTGTAATCTAGAGTACATGGACAGGTTGGCTTTGAATGGACCTATAAGATGAAAAGAATTTAGTGGCTGTGGAGGTATGAGTGTAGGGAAGTCGCCGGGATTGACGGAATCCCTTGTATTTTTACAAGGACAATTGGGATTTTATTCGCACTTTTTGGTGATATTATTCAATGCCATGAAAAATAGTGGCATTATTGGAACTGCAACAAGAACAGGGGTGGTTGTTCTAGTCCCGAAAAAAAAAATCTGGAATTATATACATATTTATTGGGCAATTTCAATTAATGAGTGGTGAGACTATAAAATATTTGCGAAATTGTTAGGAAATAGATAAAGCCTGGTTTTTGGAGAGAGTTTCTGGACGAGGGACAATATGGTGTGCCAGGACGATCTATGTGTGTGGGAATAAAAGAAAAAAAACAAGGAATTATTGCAGGTTTCATTGAGGAAAGCGGAAGGGTAATAAGGGTGGATGATTAGCTTTAGATTTGGCACGCTGCATACGATTGGGTGGAGAGAAGATGCATTATGGAATTTTATGCAGTGGCAAGGTTTTCGAAGGAAATTGTTAGTTGGGCATCGAAGGGATTTTTGTACGAGCAGCTAACGTTTAGGGTGCAGGTAAACAGAAGGTTGGGAAACGTGTTTAGGATGCATAGGGGATTACGCAGGGTGTCCTAGATCACAAATTCTTTTTTGCGTTGATTCGAGGACCCGTTTTTTAGAGCCTAGGGGGATTGTACGACAGATGACAAGCAAGGTTGGGTTGGGGTACAATCAGGAATGATAGTTACGTGACGACACAACGGTTTTATTCCTGGAGCCAAGGTTTAGATAGTGAGCGAAGGTGTGGAATGTTTTCGGGAAAGCAACCGGAATGACGTTTAATTAAGGAAAAATCAATGCTTATGGGAGAGGGGGAATTGGGCGGGGTGGTTATTAGGCCAGAGGGAAGGAGAAGAGAAGGCAATATCAACCAAGTTTTCAATGGTAAGGGAGAACCAACATATTTTTTAGTTGGAATAAGGCAGGTTCGCCCCTTTTGGGATTGGAAAAAGTATTTCTAGCAACTTTAAAAGATTTATCCTTGATAATGTGAGTAGTCATCACGAAAGCCTTGCAATTCTCATTCTTCAGAGTGGTTGTTTTGCATATATATATATATATATATATATATATTTAATATATTATATATATATATATATATATATATATGTATAAATAAAGATATATATATATATATATATATATAATTCTATATATATTTTATATATATATAATATCTTAAGATATATATATATATATACATATATAATAAATATATAATATATTTATAGTTAAAGATATATATATATATATATATATATATATATATATAATATATATATATATATATATATATAATAGATATATAATATATATACATCTAATAGATGTCGTGCCGAATATGTAAAACTGTCAATTAGCAAGAACTCAATTTAAAAATTAAGTCCGTTCTGCAAAAAATTCCTTATACGTTTAAAGATATATTTTTTCAGTAATGATAATGTAAAAAATTTTAATTTTGCACGCAAAAAATCTTAGAAAACTTACCTAACCTTATCGTAACAAGAACAATTTATTTTAAGGCCTAAAACCCAACTACAAATACTTTAGATAGTTACAAAAATTTTTATACTAAACAAACCCTGTGAAATATATTTCTTTTCGTTAAGGTTAAGAATGATTTTGGCGTAATTATTGCATACACAAATTTCACTTGTCCCCTATATGATGGCAAGATGAGCCTTGCTATTTAAGCCAAGATCGCAAGTTCTGCCTATTCGGCACGACTATATATATGAATATATATATAATATACTAATATAATATATATATATATATATATATATATATATATCTATATATATATTAATATATATATATATATATATAATGTATATAATAAATATATATATATAGTATATATATATATTTAAAACACTATATATATATATCTATATATATATAAATATATAATATACATATATTGTCGTGCGAATGGCAGAACTTGCGATCTTGGCTTAAATAGCAACGCTCATCTTGCCATATAGCAAGTGGAAAATTTGTGTATGCAATAATTTCGCCAAAATCATTCTGACCTACCGAGAAAAAATATATTTCACTGTGTTTGTTTAGAAATTAAATTACTGAAACAAATTTAAAATATATTTAGTTTGGGTTAGGATTAATTAAATTGTCTTGTTATATAAGGTAGGTAAGTTTTTCTAAATTCTTTTGGAGCAAAATTAAATTTTTTTTCCAAATTAACATTAATGAAAAAAATATATCTTTAAATGTATAAGAGAAATTTTCAGAAAGGACTTAATTTTAGATGAGTTCTTGCTATCTTGACCAGTATTTACAATTCGGCACGACACATAATATATAATATATATAATCTTAATATATATATATATATATATATAGTTATAATATAATATATATAAAATATAGGGAGGTTACCACCTCTAAGAACTGTCGTAGGGACCCTCATCCCTCAAGAATAGACTAAACTTGCTTCAGGGTAACTTAAGGTCTCCCAGAACTGTTTTTGAGAATTTTCCGCCTGCCACCCCCTATATTTCAAGTAATGGTTTTATTTATAACAAAACACATTGGCCCCAAACATTCACAAAAATACAACAGAAAGTAAAACAACATAGGTAACCCAGAGCTACATCTCGATACTTTCCGTCCAGCTCCCCTGCAGGGGGCCGCATGCCCAGAATGCTGCTAGCATTTCCTCTCTGGATCGCAACACTGACTCTTAAAGAGGAAGCTGGCGCCCTGTGGTCCTTGGTTTCTATGAATTGAGTCTTTTCACCTAGCTCTTTGAGGAACTTTAGAGCACACTTGCCCCATGCTCCAAGGTCCCGACCCTATGTGGAATTAAGTTATAGCAAGGGAAAGGTCTTCATATTTTCGGATCTGCTGGGTCTCTCCTGGAGTGAGCGAGAGTGAGCGAAGCTCCACCCTCCCCCCACTACAGAGTATGGCAAGAGGTGTCTGCCAATTGGCAGCACCGGTGTATTCCAGCAAATCTGCTTTTCCATCCTTCCAGGGTAGCATAGTGGGCCCATCAGGACGCTTTTGACTGCCATCAGACCTCTGTACTTGGGGTTCCCCGTTGAGCTGGGCAACGGGCTGGTGGGCGAAGCTTCTCTTTATTATATCATTGACCTCCTCATGACTGGCATCTTCCCCGCTGCTGTGTGACACACGAGACCATGAAGTTCCGAATTGTTCAGCTGTCGCCCCTGCCGCAAATACACCGAGTTTCGGTGAGGATGGGGGCGGCTAGCGAAGAGCAACACCAATTTCCGAATGACCTTGGGGTCGAAAGACGGGTGCCCAGGAGGAATTGGGAACAGCTAACCAAAATCTCCTGAGGTGTGGTGCCTTCACTGCCAGGAGACGAGCTTTGTTCTGTCCTAAGAATTGGAGAGCATTGTGTTGGCGATTTTTTTCCATGATCGGTTTGTCCCAGTGGGACAGGTTTTGTGCTGTTAGGGAGGAGCCTGGTCTCTGGAGGATCTGTAAGGAGTGTCTCCACCACCGGACACACCGAATCGCTGCTTCAGTAAACCTGGGGTCTTGAGCTCCTACCCACATCTCTCAAGCGTTCGGGCACTATCTTCTTGACGAATGCACTGGAAGCCAAACACGAAGACAGAAAAAGCAGGTAAAGCAACATGCTTGCTTTTACGCACACCCTATACCTCCCAGTCCGCACTGGGAGGGTTTGCTGATCCCATTGCTCATCCTCTAGTGACAGGTTTCAAGTGCCTTCCTGAAAAGTTGATCTCAGTGTTCGTCAATATTCATTCGAGTGTTGGGTTTTCGAAGAGGGTGCAACACCTCAAGAAGTAAGGTGGGTCTTGGCATAGTAAGACACCTTGGAGGAGATACAAGCAATAATTTGTAATATATATATATATATATATGTATATATATAGTATATATATATATATATAAATAATATATATATATATATAATATATATTAGATATATATATATAGATGCTCTGTACTCCTCACAAGGGTGTCTTAACTATGCCAAGGACCCACTTACTTCTTGAGGTGTGCACCCTCTTTTTGAACAACCCAACACCGATGATATGACCACACCTGAATCAACTTTTAAGAAGGCAACTGAACCTGTCACTAGATGATGAGCAATGGGATCAGCAAAACCCACCCAGTGCGACTGGTGTTATAGGGTGCGTAAAAGCAACCATGTAGCGTAACACTGCTTTTCTGTCTTCGTGTTTTGGCATCCAGTGCAGTATCAAAAGATAGTGCCCGAACGCTTGAGAGATGGTAGGCCTCAAGACCCCAGGTTTACTGGAAGCACGATTCGGTGGGAAACCCCTTACAGAACTCCTCCTTTAACAGCTCCTCCCAAACAGCACAAAACAGTCCCCACTGGACAAACCGATCATGGAAAAAAATCCGCCAACACAATGCGCCTCCACATGCTTCCAGGAAAGAACAAAGCTCGTCTCCTGGCAGTGAAGGCACCACACTCCAGGAGATTTCCGTTAGCTGTTCCCAATTCCTCCCTGGGCACCCGCTCGACCCACAGTCATTCGGATAGGTGTTGCTCCTTCGCCTATCCGCCCCTCATCCTCACCGAACATAGGTGTATTTGCGGCAGGGCGACAGCTGTACAATTCGGACTTCATGGTCTCGTGTGTCAACAGCAAAGAAGCATGCCAGACATGAGGAGTCAATATATAATAAAGAGAAGCTTCGCCACAGACCGTTGCCCAGCTCAACGGGAACCCCAGTACAGAGGTCTGATGGCAGTCAAAAGCGTCCTGATGGAGCCACTAAGCTACCCTGGAAGGATGGAAAGCAGATTGCCTGGGACTACCCTGTGCTGCCCATTGGCAGACACCTACTTGCCATAACTCTGTAGTGGAAGGGGTGGAGCGTGCCCATCCACAGGGAGACCCAGAAAGTCCGAAAATATGAAGACCTTTCCCCTTGCTATTACTTCAATTCCTATAGGGTCGGAGACCCTGGAGCATGGGCAAGTGTGCTCTAAAGTTCTTAAAGAGCTAGGTTGAAAAGCTCATCATAGAAACCAAGGACCACAGGGCACCACTTCCTCTTTCAGAAGTCAGTGTTGCGATCCAGAGAGAAATGCCTGCAGCAATTCTGGGCATGCGGCCCCAGCAAGGGGAGCTGGATCGAAGTATTCGAGATGTAGCTCTGGGTTTACCTATGTTGTTTACTTTCTGTTGTATTTTTGTGAATGTTTGGCCAATGTGTTTTGGTCTTTAAATAAAACATACTTGAAATATAGGGGGTGGGCAGGAGAAAATTCCTCAACGCTTCAGGGAGAACCTAAGCTTTCCTGAAGCAAGTTATTCTTTTCTCTGAGGATTATGGTCCCCTACGACAGTGCTAGAGTGGTACCTCCCTATATTTTATATAATATATATATATATATATATATATATAGATATATATAGGATATATATCTATATAGAGAAATATATATATATGTCGTGCGAATAGGTAAAAACTGGTCAATTAGCAAGAGCTCGATCTAAAATTAAGTCTTTCTGAAAATTTCTCTTATACATTTAAAGAAATATTTTTTTTCAATAATGTTAATGTAAAAAAAATGAATTTTGCACCAAAAGAATTCTTAGAAAACTTACCTAACCTTATCATCACAACAAAACAAATTTTTTATCCAACTCCAACTAATATATTTTTAAATTTTGTTTACAGTAATTAATTCTAACAAACCAGTGAAAATATATTTTTCTCGTAGTTCAGAATGATTTTGCGAAATTATTTCATACACAAATTTTTTCACTTGTCCATATGGCAAGATAGCGTTGCTAATTAAGCCAAGATCGCAAGTTTCTTTCTGCCGTATTCGGCACGACATATATATATAAATATATATATATATATAGATATAAGATATATATATATATATATAATAATATATCTATATATATATATATATATACATCATATATATATAAATATATATATATATATATATATATATATATATATATATATATATATATATATATATATATATATATATATATATATATATATATACATAGTGATATGTCGTGCCGAATAGGCAGAACTTTGCGATCTGGCTTAAATAGCAAGGCTCATCTTGCCATATAGGACAAGGAAAATGGTGTATGCAATAATTACGCCAAATCGATTCTTAACTTAACGAAAAGAAATATATTTTCACAGTTTTGTTTAGTATAAAATTATTGTAAACATTATCTAAAGTATATTTAGTTTGGGTTAGGCTAAAATAATTGTTCTTGTTTACGATGAAGTTAGGTAAGTTTTCTAAGGATTCTTTTGGTGCAAATTCAAATTTTTAACATTATCATTAATGAAAAATATATCTTTAAACGTAATAAGGAATTTTTTGGAGAAAGAATTAATTTGAATGAGTTTCTTGGTGGCCTATATTAAATTGACCAGTTTTTACATATTCGGCACGACATATATATATGTAATATATATATTAAATATAATATATAAAAATATATATATATATTTAATATATATATATATATATATATATATATATTAATATATATATATATATATATATAGATTTATAATATATATGTATATATATATATATATATAATATAGATATATATATATATATATATATATATTATATATATATATATATAAATAATCTATATATATACATATATATATATATATATATATATATATATATATATATATATTTATATTTATATATAATATGCAAAACAACCACTCTGAAAAGAATAGAGACATTGCAAGCGCTTTCGTGACTACTCACATATCATGATAAATCTTTTAAAGTTGCTAGAAATACGTTTTACAATCCAAAAGGGGCACCCAGCCGTTATTCACTAAAAATATGTTGGTTCTCCTTACCATGAATAACTTGGTTTTGTGTTTTTTGATATCCCTTCTCTTCTTAAGATCTTTTACTATTTAATGTTGATATTCAAAAATCTTGATACAGTAAAAAAACCTTTTTTGATAAAGAATTCCCCCCAAAATGCTGATGGATGTGTCTATAAGATTCCTTGTAAAAATTTGCGATAAAGTTTTTATTACGGTCAAACTGGTAAAAATCTCGACAAATTAACCAACATAAATATAGCATAGAACTGGACAAGATTCCAATGCCATCTATTTATCATGTAAGAGATTTTAACCATCCAATTGAATTTCAAAAAGTTAGAAAATAGTATCAAGCAATCCAATGGTCGACAGAAATTATAATTGAATCTTGCTTCATAAAAAGCATTATTTGACAATAATATGAAATTTCCTTTTGTTTAATAAATAGATCCATTTATAATTAATAGAATTTGGGAAGAATTTAATATACACTGGACAAATAATACTTTTTAAATTTTTCTTGGTAGAATAGTTTGTTGGTGAGTTGTGCAAAGGACCCTGTCCAGTTGGGCCGGCGGCACGTCAGGTGTTTGAACCATGTGGGATCTGATAGTGAGGTTTTGCCAGACCCCTTATATCGGCTCCTTGGATCTTACTTTCCATAGTTCCTTGATGATTGAGTAGTCACGAAAGGGAAAATGGAAATTCTCTATTCTTTCGAGTGTTGTTTTGCATATTCTGAAATCAAACCTGTTAATTGATCTTTTTGCATATAATATAAATAGATATATAAATATATATATATATATATATATATATATAATATATATATATTATATATATATATATATATATATATTATAATTATTTATATGTATGTAAATATATATAAATTATATATAATTATATATAATATTATAATATAATTATATATTATAATATATATAATATATATATATATATATATATATATATAATATTATAATACATGCAGTGTGTTTAATCCTTATCTCAAAAAATCTTGTCCGGTGGTGATAAGTTACGTGCTAGCTTAATGAACCCTCGAGCAGTCGTAGACTTAAAACCCAAAAATCAACCATCATCTTTTTTGTTTCTGGGATTTTCAACGATATTGCACATTTTAGACGCATCGTTTGTCAATCTAAACCCTTACAAACTTGTCTTGTTGATATTCTAATGCAGGGTACTGCACTGTTGGAAAATATTTAAAGTGCAGTATTGTTTGATTAACCCTTAAAAGTGGCTGAAAGGAGTGAACCGGGGAAGCAGGAGCGAGACTGTTGAAATTAAAGTTGCTACGGGGACTCTTGAAATTAAAGTTGCTTAGGTCTATGAAATTAAAGTTGCTTAGGACTAGAAATTAAAGTTGCTAGGGACTAAAAATTAAAGTGCTTAGGAACTAATGAAATTAAAGTTTGCTTATGACTATGAAATTAAAGTTGCTAGGGATTATGAAATTAAGTTGCTAGGGATATGAAATTAAAGTTGCTAGGGACTATGAAAATTAAAGTTGCTAGGGATTATGAAATTTAAAGTTGCTAGGGACTATAAATTAACGTTGCTAGGGGCTATGAAATTAAATTGCTAGGGATTATGAAATTAAAGTTGCTAGGACTATGAAAATTTAAAGTTGCTAGTGACTATGAAAATTAAAGTTGCTAGGACTATGAAATAAAGTTGCTAGGGGACTAATGAACTTAAAGTTGCTAGGACTATGAAATTAAAGTTTGCTATGACTATGAAATTTAAAGATGCTAGGGACTATGAAATTAAAGTTGCTAGGGATATGAAATGAAAGTTGCTGGGGACGATAAAATTAAAGTTGCTAGGGTACTATGAAATTAAAGTTGCTAGGGACTATGAAATTAAAGCTGCTAGGGACTATGAAATTAAAAAAGTATTCTAGGACTATGAAATAAAGTTCTATGGCATTATGAAATTAAAGTTGCTAGGACTATTAAAATTATAGTTGCTAGGACTATGGAAATTAAAGTTGCTAGGGACTATGAAATTAAAGTTGGCTTAGGGTGAAATAAATTAAAGTTGCAGGGACTAGAAATTAAAGTTGCTAGGGGACTATGAAATTAAAGTTGCAAGGGACTATGAAATTAAAGTTGCTAGGTACAATGAAATTAAAGTTACTAGGGACTAGAAATTAAAGTTGCTAGGGACTATGAAATTTAAAGTTTCTAGGGCTTCGAAAACTAACCCAAAAAGTTTTTTTTTCCGGTTTATAGAACAAAAGTTAGAGATAAGATAGGTCCCCGTAACAATAACTCGGGCATCTCACTGACAAGGAGATGAAATGTGCTCTATTCATAATAATTATTTTCTTTCCCCCCTCGGTTTCACTCAGAAGACGCTGAGCATATCCCAATAATTAATTTTTCATTGTCCTCTTCGCTTCCGGCCGAGTGGACGTGCTGGCGCAGACGCTCCTTTTTGAGTTTGTTCTTGCGCATTTACCAGCTGCGCAGTAGCTCCTGACTTGTTGATTGCCTGCGCAGTTTTCCTCATGCACTCACAATGCGGAAGGTGCACGTAGTGAGGGGGTCAACACCGTCTGCCTTCCATTAGTGACAGGCTCGTTCAACAATCAAATACACAGCTACCTGCTTACTGCCGATACCCGAATACATATGGGTATCATAAGAAAGAATCTTTGATGGTGTCTCTTTGAACGGCAATTCGAGGCTTTTTGGTCAAATTCCAGACAAAATAGTACTTACAAAATATGGTTGCCACATATCAGGATGTGATGCAAAACCGTCATTCCTGATGTCACTGTTTTCGCCTTCACGACGTCTCCCCGTTTTTTACACCTTTGATCAAGGTACGAAACGTTCCTTTTGAGGCGGACGAAAGTGGATTTGAGGATTGTTTTTTGCACGCTATGGGCACGGTTCATATGCAACTGGGAACGGTGGCATGATGGTCCTAGTTGGTATGTTCTAAAAGGAGGGGTTCGTTCTCCCTGAAAATGTCCCTCCGAAGCACCCTATCCGTCGTATGTGGTATGGAGGACTCGGACGCAAGTGTACGTTTACGTACTCAAGGACAAAGCGTACGTGCAGGCTTGTGGGATGTATGACCATATGGCGGCGCAATGCCTACAAGACGTGTAAAATGACGAGTAAGGCGGTTTGATGTTTCAACGAGCAAGCGATCATATGCTGCTTGCTACACAACAACATATATTTGCCGCGTAAATTGTGGAGTGAGGAGGTTGAGGGGGGGTTGAAGAAATCGCCGATATGTCTAACCCTCCCTGGTGCAGGGAGGACGTGGGCGTGGTATCGGCGACGACAGGGAAGACCTCGTTCATACTCCGGTTGACGATGAGCAAATCTATTCAAGAAGTTCTGAATGTTTTATTGGATGCTTCCACATCTGAGGGCTTCACGGTGGTTTAGAGGATGTAATTTGAAAGAGAAGGGACTGGCACCGCCGGGCAATTTGCTGAACTCAGTTGTGGTCGTGGAAGTCATAAGAACATAAGAACGAAGGAACACGGCAGAAGGCCTACTGGCCCATGCGAGCAGTCCAAGACTCCTACCGGCTTAAGCCAATGCACCCAACCTAGTCAGGTCAGGTCACATTAACTTAATGGAGGAACACGGAAACCGACCTGTAGCACAACATCAGGTCCACTTCACACCCACCCACTTCCCTCATGTATTTATCCACCCATTTTTAAAGCTACACAACGTTCTGGCCTCTATAACTGTACTCGGGAGTTTGTTCCACTCATCCACTACTCTATTACCAAACCAGTATACTTCCCATATCCTTCTGAATCTGAATTTTACCAACTAAAACCAGTGCTGCGAGTCCTGTCTAGGCTAATATTTTTCAGCACATATTTACATCCCTTTTATTTTATCCTGTCTTTCCATTTATACACCTCAATCATATCCCCCCTAATTCTCTCTTTCTAGAGAGGTGCAGAATCAGGGCCCTAGTCCTATCCTCATAGGGAAGGTTACTGATACATGATCAACTTTGTCATCCACCTTTGTACATTTTTCCAGAGATTTTATATCCAGCACATAACACGGGACCAAAACGTGCAGCTAATCTAAATGAGCCCTAACCAAGGATGTATAGAGTTGAGAACAACCTGAGAACTCCTATTATTTATGCTTCTTGATATGAAGCCTAGGATTCTATAAGCTTTACTGCGAACACTTATGCACTGTTGTCTTGATGTTTCAAGATTACTGCTAACCAGAACTCCTAAAAACTTTTTCCCCAATCCCGTAGTATTAAGATCTACATTATTTAGTATATATGTGGCATGGTTATTGTCCTGTCCAACATTTAAGAACTTTGGCATTGTCCTATATTAAACTGCATCTGCCACTTCTCGACCACTGCATCAGTCAATTCAAATCTTCCTGGAGTGCTCGAATGTCCTCGGCAGAATGAATTCAACGGCCTATTTGGTGTCATGGCACCTTTGCCCCGATGTCGCTCTTATGCCCTCATCTATGTCGTTATGTAATATTGTGACAGTCAGGGGGCCCAACACTGACCCTGTGGAACACCGCTCGTAACGCTTCCCCACTCGATTTTCTCCCCATTTATGCAAACTCTCTGCTGCCTATTTGTCAACCATGCCCTCTATCCAGAAAAAATTTCTCCCTCCTATTCCATGTGGTTTAAATTATTTTTCCTCAATAGTCTCTGATGTGGGACCTGTCAAAAAGCCTTACTGAAGTCCATATCACAATACATATACCCATTACCAAGTTCTTACCTTCCTCAAATACCTTAGTGAAAAAGTAATAAATTCGTAAGGCCCCCCCAGGAACGCCCCTTTGTAAAACCATGCATGAGGTTCGTTGATAATTTATGCTTTACAAGGTGCTACGAACAGCCTCGCAATTATTGATTCCATAAATTTTCCCACTATGGAGTTAGGCTTATTGGTCTATAGTTTCGAAGCTAAGGACCTGTCACCTATTTGAAAATCGGCACCATGCCAGTTTGTAGTGAATGTTGAAAAGATTAGCCAAAGGTGTGCTAAGCCCCTCATGTACATTCCTTTAGAACCCTGCATACAGTTCATCAGGGCCCTGGAGATTTTGTTATTTTTAATTTATCTATTTGCCTAGGACCATGTCACGTGTACCCTAATCGTGCACATTTAATTATCCCCGCCGTTTCTTCATAATTTATCATTACTGGAATATCGCGGTATCCTCCTGTGTAAAAAACTGAGAGGAAGTAAGTGTTAAAAATTCTACACATCTCCATATCACTGTCATGTGAGCTGACCCGAGCAAACTTTTGAGTGGGCTATCTTGTTCCCTGAACACCTGTAATACCTGAAAGAATCCCTTTTGGGTTAGTCTTCCGATTCTCTTGCAACTTTAAACCTCATAATCTCATTTTTGCTTTTCTAATTCCCTCTTTATTATCTCATTAACTGAATATATCGATTTCTTATTGCCCCTCTCCTCTTTTGAATTTGCCTATATATGCCCTCCCTTTTGACCAATCCAGATATTTTTAATTATTGTTCATCCATTGAGGATCATTTTTGTTTGATCTGATTTCCCTATTTGAGCATAATTTGACCTGATAGCTAGAACTATGCCCTGGAAGCATCTATATCGGCAACCATCACCACCTCCCTGACCACTTAGAGTCCAGGTCATTCCAGTTCAGCCCACCTAAGTAATTTTTCAGTCCTAGAAATCAACCAAGCGAAAGTCAGGGACGGAGACTTGATTTGCCATTATTAGGGCATTCCATGATATGAATAAAACGAGTGATTTGTGATCACTTTCCCCAAGCTCATCATCAACCTCAAATTATTAATTAGTGTTTCCCTACGGCAAAACCAATCCCTGGAGTTATATCCCTAGTAGGCTCTGTCACAAACTGTTTTAAAAACAATCCTGGATCGTTCAATAAAGTCACTGACGCCTAAATTTCCTGTCAAATTTCTAAAGTCATCTGTCTATAGTATGAAATCTCCCAATAGCACAACATTTTCGTATGTAAATTTCGCCCTTAAAGTTACTGCAATCCCTAACAAATTTGGGGCCCAGGTAATCACACCCCAAATTAGTTTTTTGCTCGGCCCTCGAGAAGCTGTAACCAAACAGATTTCGGGGGGCTGACGCTTTCTAATTAATATCTTGTCTAACAACAACAATTTAAATTGTCTCTGACAGACATCGCTACTCCACCACCTTTCCTGTTGACCCTGCAGTGTGGAATAATTTTATACCTTGTATGTACATTCAAGGCATCTCTCTAAGCTTTCCAGATTGAGCCAGGTCTCCTTTTATACACATAATATCTATGTTTCCCTGCCTTGCAAATTAATCTTATCCATCTATCTTATTTCTACACTCCTGCTATTAGTATAGTAAACCTTAGGAGCTAGTCCCTTGCTGCCCCTCTGCTGTCCCGCTTTGTTTGCTGACCACTGATCTATTGTCTTTATTATACTTCATGCTGAATGCCTTTTATACAATAACAGTTTCCAACCCTAGGTTGCAACCTGCTTGTTTCCCACACACACCCATACCTCTATCTCCCATCAGTTTAAAATCATAAGGCTTTTCACCAATTGCCTTCTCAATCGAGTCTGCAAGTGCTACAACACCCCTGCCCCAGAGAGATGTACCCCATCCCTTGCATACATATCATGTTGCCATAAAAGTGTTCCAGTTGTCAATGAATGGGATTGCAAGTTCCCCTTGCAGTATCTGTCTAGCCAGCAATTTACACCCAATTGCCCTAGACAACCATTCAGTTCCTACTCCCTCTAGGCCCAAGATGCAACATGTTGATTGGGACCCTCCCTTAGACTTAATGAATCTATAGGCCGACCTGTACTTACTAGCAGCTCTTGTCTCCTACCCTTCCCAATATCATTTCCACCAGCACTGAGACAGATAATGGGCTTGTTCCCATTTACCTGACATGATATTTCCAGCCTGTTGACTATGTCCCCAACACCAGCTCCAATGAAGCACACTCTATCTCTCATCTTTCTTATTCCCTAATTACAAAAAGCTTGGTCCAATATATCTTACCTGAAGTCACCAACCACAGAATGCGCATTAACTCCATTAGGGCACAGGGGCAGGTAGTACCCTTACCTTCACTGGCCACTGAGTACATTCATCCTGAAGAACAGAGAAGCGATTTCCTACCTTCAGATCTTCACTCATAACTTTCCTTACTCTGATGCGCCTCCCATACTGTGAACCACTCGCCACTTGTAAGCCAGGTGCTGGGCAGCACCTCACTGCTGGTAGCCGTTGCTACCTCCCCAACTACAGCTCCACATAGCGAGAGACAGACTGCACCTCACGCTAGAAGATTCATTCCCACAACTCCAGCCACCCCACACCTCTCCCAGACCCATTGAGTGGACCTTCAGCCTCCTAATCTCCTCCTGGAAAAGCAAACCACCTCCTTCAACTCCTCCAACCTCAATTTTTAAAACACTGCAGAAGCAAGCCTGCTTTGTATCCGTCCCACGCTAATCCCCAAAGCACGCAGGTCCTGTGACCTCAACGTGCCCTCATAGGAACAACAGTTCTGAAGATGAGATGATACAGGCCGCAGTCTCGTAAGAGAGTGGCGGTGATATCTACTCCCAAGATGTTTTTGCACACCAGGACAACGGTCCCGGGGAACAAAGCATGGTGCGAGTGGACCCGTAGAGACAAGGGCAAAACTACATGTGGTCAGCATGGTCAAGGAGAACGACACAGGGGGGGGGGGGGGAAGAAGTGGAGAATTATAACGCAAGAACCAATAATGGTCAAGGTATCCAAGGGTAAACCTCACAATGAAACGTTCAAGTGTCTTACTTTAATATAAAATGGTGGCCCCGGGGCCTGTGGCTAATTTCCGCTTACACACGGAGGCCCGGGTTCGATTCCGGCGGGTGGAACATTTCGACACGTTTCCTTCACCTGTTGTCCTGTTCACCTAGCAGCAAATAGGTACCTGGGTGTCGTCGACCTGGTGGGGTCGCATCCTGTGGGACAAGTTAAGGACCCCAATGGAAATAAGTTAGACAGTCCGCGATGAACGCACTGACTTTCTTGGTTATCCTGGTGGCAACCCTCCGGGGTTTAAAAATTCCGAACGAAAATCTTATCTTTATTCTTAATCTTACGATCTGTTGAAAATACGTAAGTTTTTGGAGTTTGTTAAAAAATTAAGTACACGATGTTGTATTCTTACAAGATCACAATTATAAATCTTTTGGTGAATTGCTGATTCCTGAATATATCTGTATATGGGCTGTTCTAATAGACTGAAAGGTGGTTAGCCGTGTTAGTTTAAAGAGGCTAGCCCGTTTTTCTTTGCAAACATATGGGGTGGGGAGAGAGGGGAGGGTTCTTAGGGTTGAAGGGGTATTGGGTGGGGTACGGGTGGCCTTCCTGGGGGTGTACGGACCGGCGGAAGTGACATGCGTGTAAAAAAAATGAGTTTTTTAGGGACGTGTTGGTGACCATTTAAGATCATGCCAGTCGTCACGATTATTTGGGGTGATTGGAAATTGCATTGATCGACGCAAGGATGTCGAACCGAGAGGGAGATTTTTTTCAGGATATATAGGACCCTTTTGCGGAGTGTTAATGTTACCCCCACACGGATGTGGGGGGGGGGGGTGAGGGCGGGTGGGGTCATGCATACGTTCGTAGAAGGAGTATGCAGTAAGACTGGATCGCATATACGTTTCTAGAGGTGTCTGCGTCAGAGTGTACGTGTGCTAAAATGTGAGCTTTCCGATCACTGAGGGTTATGGCGGGATGTTGACTGGTAGGATTACCGAGGCGTTACAGAGTTTCTGGAAGTTTGAATGTGGGTTTAATGCTAAAAGAGGTGTTAGGGAAGATTTTGTGAGTGCTTGGAGAGGAATGGTGGGGCTGAATGACAGGAGGGGAATTGGGAATATAGTCGAATGGTGGGGATACTGTCGGTAAGGTGAAGGTGAGAAATTTTTATCAGCAGCAAGGAAAAGAAACAAGAGAATGCAGTATGGGCTCTTGAACGATCTTGAAATCAAACTGCAAGCATGTTATAACAAGGGGGTGGGGGAGTGTATCCGGTGGTTGAAATTGAAAATTTTAAACTCTCATTAGAAGACAGTTAACAAATCGTATTTTTGATGCGGCGCCGAAGCAAGTGAATTGCTGAGTGTTATGGGGACTGTCCTTCGGCGTTTGTCGTTGCGAAGTCAGGGCAACGTCGTCAGGCACAGAATAAATGGACAGAGGTTCGAGAGTCATTGGGAGACATTAGTAGGGGGCAGGTCTTTCGGTCAACGGAGCTATGAATATTTCTTTGTAGACGCATGGTATAATTGCCCAAACAGAAATGCTGGGATTTCAAAGGGGGGCGCTGGAGAAAAGGGTGAATATGTACGTTGTAATCTAGAGTACATGGACAGGTTGGCTTTGAATGGACCTATAAGATGAAAAGAATTTAGTGGCTGTGGAGGTATGAGTGTAGGGAAGTCGCCGGGATTGACGGAATCCCTTGTATTTTTACAAGGACAATTGGGATTTTATTCGCACTTTTTGGTGATATTATTCAATGCCATGAAAAATAGTGGCATTATTGGAACTGCAACAAGAACAGGGGTGGTTGTTCTAGTCCCGAAAAAAAAAATCTGGAATTATATACATATTTATTGGGCAATTTCAATTAATGAGTGGTGAGACTATAAAATATTTGCGAAATTGTTAGGAAATAGATAAAGCCTGGTTTTTGGAGAGAGTTTCTGGACGAGGGACAATATGGTGTGCCAGGACGATCTATGTGTGTGGGAATAAAAGAAAAAAAACAAGGAATTATTGCAGGTTTCATTGAGGAAAGCGGAAGGGTAATAAGGGTGGATGATTAGCTTTAGATTTGGCACGCTGCATACGATTGGGTGGAGAGAAGATGCATTATGGAATTTTATGCAGTGGCAAGGTTTTCGAAGGAAATTGTTAGTTGGGCATCGAAGGGATTTTTGTACGAGCAGCTAACGTTTAGGGTGCAGGTAAACAGAAGGTTGGGAAACGTGTTTAGGATGCATAGGGGATTACGCAGGGTGTCCTAGATCACAAATTCTTTTTTGCGTTGATTCGAGGACCCGTTTTTTAGAGCCTAGGGGGATTGTACGACAGATGACAAGCAAGGTTGGGTTGGGGTACAATCAGGAATGATAGTTACGTGACGACACAACGGTTTTATTCCTGGAGCCAAGGTTTAGATAGTGAGCGAAGGTGTGGAATGTTTTCGGGAAAGCAACCGGAATGACGTTTAATTAAGGAAAAATCAATGCTTATGGGAGAGGGGGAATTGGGCGGGGTGGTTATTAGGCCAGAGGGAAGGATCCTACAGCACTCAAGCATACAACGGGGTAGGAGTACCCACAACAGCTCAAGGAAAAACAACGGGAGACTAGGACTATCCTACAACAGTTAAAGGGAAACACAACGGGAGACTAGGACTATCCTACAACAGCTCAAGGAACACAACGGAGACTAGGACTATCCTACAACAGCTCAAGGAACACAACGGGAGACTAGGGCTATCCTACAACAGCTCAAGGAACACAACGGAAGACTGGGACTACCCTACAACAGCTCAAGGAACACAACGGGAGACAGGACTATCCTACAACAGCTCAAGGAACACAACGGGAGACTAGGACTATCCTAAACAGCTCAAGGAACACGACGGGAGACTAGGACTATCCTACAACAGCTCAAAGAACACGACGGTGAGACTAGGACTATCCTACAACAGCTCAAGGAACACAACGGGAGACTAGGACTATCCTACAACAGCTCAAGGAACACAACGGGAGACTAGGACATCCTACAACAGCTCAAGGAACAAAAACGGGAGACTAGACTATCCTACAACAGCTCAAGGAACACAACGGGAGACTAGGACTATCCTACAACAGCTCAAGGAACACAACGGGAGACTAGGACTATCCTACAACAGCTCAAGGAACACAACGGGAGACTAGGACTATCCTACAACAGCTCAAGGGACACAACGGGAGACTAGGACTATCCTACAACAGCTCAGGGACACAACAGGAGGCTAGGAGTATCCTACAGTAGCTCAAGCGACACAACGGAGACTAGGAGTATCCTACAGCAGCTCAAGGAACACAACGGGAGACTATGAGTATCCTACAGCAGCTCAAGGAACACAACGGAGGAGACTAGGACTATCCTACAACAGCTCAAGGGACACAACGGGAGACTAGGACTATCCTACAACAGCTCAAGGAACACAAGGGAGACTAGGACTATCCTACAACAGCTCAAGGAACACAACGGGAGACTAGGACTATCCTACAACAGCTCAAGGACACAACGGGAGACTAGGACTATCCTACAACAGCTCAAGGAACACAATGGGAGACTAGGACTATCCTACAGCAGCTCAGCGACACAACGGGAGACTAGGACTATCCTACAAAAGCTCAAGGGACACAACGGGAGGCTAGGAGTATCCTACAGCAGCTCAAGCGACACAATGGGAGACTAGGACTATCCTACAACAGCTCAAGGACACAACGGGAGACTAGGACTATCCTACAACAGCTCAAGGGACACAACGGAGACTAGGACTATCCTACAAAAGCTCAAGGGACACAACGGGAGGCTAGGAGTATCCTACAGCAGCTCAAGCGACACAATGGGAGGCTAGGAGTATCCTACAACAGCTCAAGGAACACAACGGGAGACTAGGACTATCCTACAACAGCTCAAGGAACACAACGGGAGACTAGGATTATCCTACGACAGTTCAAGGAACACAACGGGAGACTAGGACTATCCTACAACAGCTCAAGGAACACAACGGAAGACTAGGACTATCCTACAACAGCTCAAGGGACACAACGGGAGACTAGAACTATCCTACAACAGCTCAAGGAACACAACGGGAGACTAGGACTATCCTACAACAGCTCAAGGAACACAACGGGAGACTAGGACTATCCTACAGCAGCTCAAGGAACACAACGGGAGACTAGGACTATCCTACAGCAGCTCAAGGAACACAACGGGAGACTAGGACTATCCTACAACAGCTCAAGGGACACAACGGGAGACTAGGACTATCCTACAACAGCTCAAGTGACACAACGGGAGGCTAGGAGTATCCTACAGCAGCTCAAGCGACACAACGGGAGACTAGGAGTATCCTACAGCAGCTCAAGGGACACAACGGAGACTAGGAGTATCCTACAGCAGCTCAAGCGACACTACGGAGACTAGAGTATCCTACAGCAGCTCAAGGGACACAACGGGAGGCTAGGAGTATCCTACAACAGCTCAAGGGACACAACGGGAGACTAGGACTGTCCTACAACAGCTCAAGCGACACAACGGAGACTAGGACTATCCTACAACAGCTCAAGGGACACAACGGGAGGCTAGAGTATCCTACAGCAGCTCAAGCGACACAATGGGAGACTAGGAGTATCCTACAGCACTCAAGGGACACAACGCGGAGACTAGGAGTATCCTACAGCAGCTCAAGGGACACAACGGGAGACTAGGAGTATCCTACAGCAGCTCAAGGGAAACCACAGGATGCGTAGAGTATCCTACAGCAGCTCAAGGGACACAACGGGAGACTAGGAGTATCCTACAGCAGCTCAAGGGACATAACGGGAGACTATGAGTATCCTACAGCATCTCAAGGGACACAACGGGAGACTGGGAGTATCCTTGTGGCATCCAGGGACTCAGGGCACATCCTGAATGTTCTCTTAAAGCCACCCCTTTACCCTGAACACACCCCAAGAAGTTCCTGATTGGATAAGGCAGTATCCAATCACCAGTAAGCTCTTAAGCCACGAGGCGATGGCTGTACACGAATGGCATTGGGCTACGGGTCAAGATCCTATGCTTTGTTTGTCGTCTTCAAAGGGAATTAAAACCTAATACAGTTCCTTAAATGGAATCTAATTTAAAAGTCTCATTGAAAAAAAATATTATACCCCAAGAATTTTATTCGATGGATTACTTCATAAAATCAATACATTTGCGTAGCCTGTAATTTGACTTGGCTGTTTAGGCAAGAATAATATGGAAAAAATGGGCAATTTGGATCATGTTACAGGAGTAGTCGACTCCATCTTCCCGCATTGATTCTCCTCGCTCTGGTACGACAGTGTCTTGTAGAGTAATGAACGAATCGATGCCACACACACACACACACACACACACAACCACACACACACACACACACACACAACACACACACACACACACACACACACACAAAACACACACTACAACTGAAGAGCAGAACACTGTGAACAGCTGGTACCATCTTTTTCATGCAGATAAATGGTTTAAAGAACTAACTGATCACATCGACTCCAAGCTGAAGGAAATATTACCTTAAACTCCTGAGCTTCACCATTCTTCTTTGCATTGGACTGATGAAGACACTGTTGGCTAAACGTTTCCTCAGTAAAGATGCACAAGTGTTTGTACATGTTTGGTGTACAATACCGACAACATGAGAAATTAGACGCCATGTGCAACACCTGGGTATCTTATTTGTAAACATTTCTCATGACTACGGTGTTTTTCACCAACTCAAAGGCGGTGGGACTGGTTACCTATATGTTCTTGTATTGTACTGGTAAAGCCACTGGTTGCCGAATTATCTACAAATAAGATACCCGAATGTTGTACGTGTGTCTAATTCCTCATCCCCAAGTGTTGCACATGACTCTAATTCCTCATACCCAAGTGTTGCACATGTGTCTAATTCCTCATACTCAAGTGTTGCACATGTGTCTAATTCCTCATACTCAAGTGTTGCACATGTGTCTAATTCCTCATACCCAGTGTTGCACATGTGTCTAATTCCTCATACCCAAGTGTTGCAACTGACTCTAATCCTCATACCCAAGTGTTGCACATGTGTCTAATTCCTCATACTCAAGTGTTGCACATGTGTCTAATTCCTCATACCCAAGTTTTTGCACATGTGTCTAATTCCTCATACCCAAGTGTTGCAACTGACTCTAATTCCTCATACCCAAGTGTTTGCACATGTGTCTAATTCCTCATACTCAAGTGTTTCACATGTGTCTAATTCCTCATACCCAAGTGTTGCAACTGACTCTAATTCCTCATACCCAAGTGTTGCACATGTGTCTAATTCCTCATACTCAAGTTTTTGCACATGTGTTTAATTTATAACCATTTATTCATAAAAAAAGTCACTATATCGTATGTGGAATAATCGACAACTAACCCACAAAACAGTAAATGGTAACGAGATGATGTTTCAGTTCTGAACCCCAATAAAATGTATCCAGTTCGATGGGAAACAGAACACCGAGGTTCTCAACTTTCAGTGTGCTGTGTTCTAATGTTGTGTTATTTTGTTTTTACTGTTACGGAATTAAAAACTCTTAGAGGTACCAGCTCTAGTACAGCCTGGGGAGAGACAGAGAATCTTGGAGAGAAGAGAGCAGAATAAACGTGCTTCAGGGGAAAGAGAGGAGAATAAACGTGCTTCAGGGGAAAGAGAGGAGAATAAACGTGCTTCAGGGGAAAGAGAGAAGAATAAACGTGTTTCAGGGGAAAGAGAGGAGAATAAACGTGCTTCAGGGGAAAGAGAGGAGAATAAACGTGCTTCAGGGGAAAGAGAGGAGAATAAACGTGCTTCAGGGAAAGAAGAGAAGAATAAACGTGTTTCAGGGGAAAGAGAGGAGAATAAACGTGCTTCAGGGGAAAGAGAGAAGAATAAACATGCTTCAGGGAAAGAGAGGAGAATAAACGTGCTTCAGGGAAAGAGAAAAGAATAAACGTGTTTCAGGGGAAA
Organism: Cherax quadricarinatus; assembly: GCF_026875155.1. Lineage (NCBI taxonomy): Eukaryota > Metazoa > Arthropoda > Malacostraca > Decapoda > Parastacidae > Cherax > Cherax quadricarinatus. The sequence goes on along the minus strand of NW_026468901.1, from coordinate 18,813 downwards.
GAGAGGAGAATAAACGTGCTTCAGAGGAAAGAGAGAAGAATAAACGTGTTTCAGGGGAAAGAGGGGAGAATAAACGTGCTTCAGGGAAAGAGAGAAGAATAAACGTGTTTCAGGGGAAAGAGAGGAGAATAAACGTGCTTCAGGGGAAAGAGAGAAGAATAAACATGCTTCAGGGAAAGAGAGGAGAATAAACGTGCTTCAGGGGAAAGAGAAAAGAATAAACGTGTTTCAGGGGAAAGAGAGGAGAATAAACGTGCTTCAGAGGAAAGAGAGAAGAATAAACGTGTTTCAGGGGAAAGAGGGGAGAATAAACGTGCTTCAGGGGAATGAGAGAAGAATAAACGTGCTTCTGGGGACACATCTGGACTGTTTCTCCCCGGAGCTTCGAAGCTGCTAGTTGCTGTTGAGGCGAAACGTTCTCTCAGATTGTTCCTATGATCTAACAAAATTCTTATATTCCTTTTTTTTAGACACTATTGTTTATGCAAAATAACCACTGTGAAAAATTAGTGAATTTCCACATTAGCGCTTGAAAATTCACTATTTTTTTTTTCACAGTGGTTATTTTGCACAACGTGATCACTTGCTTACTGTAACCACTTGCTTACTGTGACCACTTGCTTACTGTGACCACTTGCTTACTGTAACCACTTGCTTACTGTGACCACTTGCTTACTGTGACCACTTGCTTACTGGGAACCACTTGCTTACTGTGACCACTTGCTTACTGTAACCACTTGCTTACTGTGACCACTTGCTTACTGTAACCACTTGCTTATTGTGACCACTTGCTTACTGTAACCACTTGCTTACTGTGACCACTTGCTTACTGTAACCACTTGCTTACTGTGACCACTTGCTTACTGTAAACCACTTGCTTACTGTGACCACTTGCTTACTGTAACCACTTGCTTACTGTGACCACTTGCTTACTGTAACCACTTGCTTGCTGTGACCACTTGCTTACTGTAACCACTTGCTTACTGTGACCACTTGGTTACTGTAACCACTTGCTTACTGTGACCACTTGCTTACTGTGACCACTTGTTTACTGTGACCACTTGTTTACTGTGACCACTTGTTTACTGTGACCACTTGTTTACTGTGACCACTTGTTTACTGTGATCACTTGCTTACTGTGACCACTTGTTTACTGTGACCACTTGTTTACTGTGACAACTTGTTTGCTGTAACCACTTGTTTACTGTAACCACTTGCTTACTGTAACCACTTGCTTACTGTGACCACTTGTTTACTGTGGCCACTTGCTTACTGTGACCACTTGTTTACTGTGACCACTTGCTTACTGTGACCACGTGTTTACTGTGACCACTTGTTTACTGTGACCACTTGTTTACTGTAACCACTTGTTTACTGTGACCACTTGCTTACTGTGACCACTTGCTTACTGTGACCACTTGCTTACTGTGACCACTTCTTTACTGTGACCACTTGCTTACTGTGACCACTTTTTTACTGTGACCACTTGCTTACTGTTGACCACTTGTTTACTGTGACCACTTGTTTACTGTGACCACTTGTTTACTGTGACCACTTGTTTACTGTAACCACTTGTTTACTGTGACCACTTGTTTACTGTGACCACTTGCTTACTGTGACCGCTTCTTTAACTGTGACCACTTGCTTACTGTGAACCAATTCTTTACTGTGACCACTTGCTTACTGTGACCACTGTCTTTACTGTGACCACTTGCTTACTGTGACCACTTCTTTACTGTGACCACTTGCTTACTGTGATCTTATTTCACACTAGCGTTTGGTGAATGTAAATTTGGGAAAGTGTTATATACATCTCTAGTTGAAATATATTGTCTGAAAGGTAATTTACTGTCTGTAAGAATGTTGAGGGATACAATGGAAGGATGGTAGTGCAGGATACAATGGAAGGATGGAAGTGCAGGATACAATGGAAGGATGGTAGCGTGGGATACAACGGAAGGATGAGTGTAGGATACAATGGAAGGATGGTAGCGTGGGATACAATGGACGGATGGTAGTGCAGGATACAATGGAAGGATGGTAGTGCAGGATACAATGGAAGGATGGTAGTACAGGATACAATGGAAGGATGGTAGTGCAGATACAATGGAAGGATGGTAGTGCGGGATACAACGGAAGATGGTAGTGCAGGATATAATGGAAGGATGGTAGTGTAGGATACAATGGAAGGATGGTAGCGCGGGATACAATGAAGGATGGTAGTGCAGGATACAATGGAAGGATGGTAGTACAAGATACAATGGAAAGATGGTAGTGCAGGATACAATGGAAGGATGGTAGTGCGGGATACAATGGAAGGATGGTAGTGCAGGATACAATGGAAGGATGGTAGTGCAGGATACAATGGAAGGATGGTAGTACAGGATAACAATGGAAGGATGGTAGTGCAGGATACAATGGAAGGATGGTAGTGCAGGATACAATGGAAGGATGGTAGTGCAGGATACAATGGAAGAATGGTAGTGCAGGATACAATGGAAGGATGGTAGTGCAGGATACAATGGAAGGATGGTAGTGCAGGATACAATGGAAGAATGGTAGTGCAGGATACAATGGAAGGATGGTAGTGCAGGATACAATGGAAGGATGGTAGTGCAGGATACAATGGAAGGATGGTAGTGTGTTACAAAAAACGCGATTCTAAAAGCTTAGAGATCTCCAGTGAATACTAGAAAGGACTGCCTTTCTAGCATCCAGAATGTTACTGGGTTTTCGTAACAAGTAGTCAGTATCCTTGTTACGTTATCCATTAGAATTCAGTATGATTCAATAGTGCTTCAGGATTACAACTGGTAGGCTACTAACTAGAGAAATTAAAATTTAATAAATTTATTAGTCTAGAGGTATATTATCAAATTAAATTAAATTAAATTAATCACAGTAATCAAAATAATATCACTTCTCTCGAGTACAATATTGTGCTGAAAGCACATATCACATTTATAATTCTTAAGTACCGTCTGGTACATTAACATTTAATAAGATATTATAAATATGTGCAAGTAAGTTTGTGTGTATGTGGGTAAGTCCTCTAAGTAGTTCGCTATGTCTCACGACTCGACTAGACTTAAACAAGTGACTGACAAAGTCCTCAAATAAACTAACTTCTTAACCAACTGGCAATGGGAACAGTCTGCTTGAACAAAATGACTGATAAGCCGAACAACAATATAACAAGCAACTGCGACACAATCAGAACAAGGAGATAATATAAAGACAGCTAGTAGGGACCATCAGCAGATCCTCCACAAAAGTCACAAAACTCCCATACTACTGAATCTAAGTTCAGCATAAGAAAATCCCCGACTGTGATAATACACAGATACCAGTACAAGTTAGGTCAGAAGCTACAGCTCAGGACCTGAGTTGCTCAGAGTGTCTAAGCAACACACAACCTCAGTACAACGTCGAAAATCACTAAGTCTATACAATGTTCTGTGAACAGAGTCTCCAGAACTAACAAGAATAATGAGACAGACGATCGTCCAACCACCAAGAGAGTCTAGACCAAACTAAAATACTTCAGGCGAGGTGAGGACACCCCCCCTCGATCACTTGATAGCTCCGTGGAAAAGCTGCAGCTCAGAAACAAAAAGCCGGCAGTCTAATGAGCCACAAGCATAATTACAGAGTTAGACCAATCAAGACTTGAACTGAGCACATAATATGTTACATCCTACTAACAAAAGAAAGCTAATTCCAAATAACAATATAAAGCAATACATTTACGATTTAGCTATTATCGAAAAATACAAGCAATATAAAATTATATGAAAGTAATAATTTTTAATATATAAAAAATATTAAATCATTGCAACCCATTCAGGGGTTGCAACACCCCCCAACACGAAAAACGGTCGCACTAGGAGTTGCATTGTCTTTCACATTACGATTACTAGGTTACATTTACTAATATAACATTAATCAGAGTCACTCTTGTGCCAAGCACTTCTATAATTTAACAGTGTCTTTTTCACTATGAGTTATGCCCCTAGTACTAGGGCATTTACACAGTATCGTATCTCTGCATTCTCGTGGTTAGGGTCCATCAGTGTAAGACAGGATAGCGTAGACAAGGAGGACACGTTGAGGCTCGATCATAGTAGTGTAGACAGCATAATAGTCTTGTGTTATAGACAGGAGACCCGCATTCCACTCTTAAGTAGTGGTTGTGGAATGCTATGTAGTATGGACATCTGGACTATGAAACAGCTTTTAAGGAGGTATGAGGGGGGGGGTCTCGGCAGGACATGTTCCGTCAACAGTACATCGCCCACACACACACCCCTAAACACCAGTTTGGTCTCCTCACACACATCATTACTATGAATATATAAAATATAATAATTAGACATGACATGAGTATACATAGTTAATATGGGCTGGAGGGATTAAGTTTACTAAATCTGACATAGCAAGTAACAAAAAGGTATTTAAAGCATTAAAATCACGTTAATTTTAAATGGGGAAGTCCCCAAATACTCGTCAAAATGTTCTAAGGACACCCACAAGAGCTAGACCCTCTTTCTCATGGTGGCATAATTTTTCTGGTGTCGTTTGAGCTTAAATGAATATAAAAATATAGGATGGAGAATATCAGTGGATGTTGACTGTTGGAGCAGCACAACACCCACTGCAATAATCACTCGCCTCAATGTAAAAAGGGAAGATTGAAATTAGACTCTTCACAAGAAAGAGGAAAGCAGATGCTTCAACCTTTTGAACAAATCTGAACAATCACTAGTCCAGATGAACTGAACTTTGCTACTAATGAACACAGTGAGAGGTGTAGGGGAGGTGGTGGGGCTGGCTTGCCTGTCACTTGACACACGTGGACGTCGCACATGATCAGCTACTTTTTCCCTTAAATCTTTGGCCAAGTAAAAGTTTTGCCAGTTTACCGAGTGTCTTCTTGACACCCAAATGTCCTCCAATGGGACTATTGTGAGCAAAATCAATGGTTTTGTTCACGAAATTATAACTGGTAACACTACGAGATGCTGACTGTGGTGGAAACACTATCAGCTGACAACTTACATTGTTTTTTTCTCCCATCAGTACACCATTACTATAATTGAAAACAATTATCGAGATCCTTTGCTTCACTCTCAGTAACTGCTATATCTCTCAGTCTTTCCAGTGACTGATCAACAACTGTTTCCTTGATTAAATCATCATGAGTTAGAAATTTAATGTCAGTTGTGTCCTGACTAGGTTGATGACCAGGGAGGAGTTGGTGTTAATGATCCTGGGTGCAGAGCGTTAATAAAAAACCCATATTCAAGCCCAAATCATTGTCATCCACTAACTCAACAGGAGACAAGGTTGGTTGTTGAATCTTTGACATAGCTCTAGCAATTGCGCTGAGAGGAAATAAAATAGGCTTCTCTCTACAAGCTTCAATGGCATAATTATCATCAGTCATTGTCCTCTTTGCTTCTGGGCCGAGTGGAAGTGCTGCGCAGACGCTCCTGTTTGAGTTTGTTCTTGCGCAGTTTACCAGGCTGCGCAGTAGCTCCTGACTCTGTTGATTGCTGCGCAGTTTTCCTCAGTGCACTCACAATGGCGGAAGGTGCACATAGGCGAGTCAACACCGTCTGCCTTCAATTAGTGACAGGCTCGTTCAACAATCAGAATACACATCTACTGCTTACTGCGATACTCCGAGATACATATGGTATCAATAATGAAGATCTTTATGGTGTCTCTTTGAACGGCAATTCGAGGCTTTTTGTCAAATTCAGACAAAATAGTACGAAAATATGGTTGCCACATATCAGGATGTGATCAAAACCGTTAATCCTGGTGTCACTGTTCGCCTTCACACGTCCTCCCCGTTTTTACACTTGGATCAAGGTACGAAACGTTCCTTTTGAGGCGGACGAGAGTGATTTGAGGAATGGTTTTTGCACGCTATGGCACGGTTCATTATGGAACTTGGGACGGTGGCATGATGGTCCTCTAGTTGGTATGCTGGAGGGGTCTTTTCTCCCCTGAAAATGTCCCTCAAGCACCCTATTCCGTCGTATGTGGTTTATGGAGGACTTTCCCTACACAAGTGTATGTTACGTACTCAGGACAAAGGCGTACGTGCAGGCTTGTGGGGTGTATGACCATATGGCGGCGCAATGCCCTACAAGACGTGATAAAACGACGGAAGTAAGGCGGTTTGATGTTTCAACGGAGCAGCGATCATATGCTGCTGCTTTCACAACAACATATATTGCCTCGTAAATCGTGGAGTGAGGAGTAGAGGGTGAGGTTGAAAAATCGCCGATATGTCTAACCCCCCCTGGTGCAATGGAGGACGTGGGCGGGGGTATCGGCGACGACAGAGGAAGACCTCGTTCATTTCTCAGGTTGACGGGAGTAATCTATTCAAGAAGTTCTGAATGTTTTATTTGATGCTTCCACATCTGAGGGGCTTCACGGTGGTTTAGAGGATGTAAGTGTGAAGGAGAAGGACGGGGCATCCCCCGGGGCATATTGCTGAACATCAGGTTGGGGTCGTGGAATTTTCATAGAAACAACAGTTCTGAAGATGAGATGGTTTACTGGCCGCAGTTCTCATAAGAGAGTGGCGGTGATATCTGACTCTCAAGATGTTTTGACACCGGGACAACGGTCGGGGAAACCCAAAGAAATGGTCGATGTGACCCGTAAGACAAGGGCAAATTACATGTGTTCAGCATTGTCAAGGAAAAACGACACACGGGGGGGTGGGGGAAGAAGTGGAGATATAACGCAAGGGAACCAAGAATGTCAAGGTACCCAAAGGGGGTTAAACCTCCAATGAAACGTTCAAGTACTTACTTTAAATATAAAGGGGTTACGGTCTTTTGAAAAACGTAAAGTTTTTGGAGGTTTTTTTAAAAAAATTATGTACCCGATGTTGTATTTCTTACAAGAACCAAATAAATCTTTAGGTGAATTGCGATTCCTGAATATATTTTGTTTCATGGGCTGTTCTAATAGACTGAAAGTGTGTGTAGCAGTGTTAGTTTAAAGAGGCTAGCCCGTTTTCTTTACAAACATATAGGTGGGAGAGGAGGGGAGGGTTTGTTAGGGTTGATGGGGTGTGGGGTGGGGTACGGGTGGCCTTCCTGGGGGTGTAACGGACCCGGGGAAGGTGACATGCATGTAAAAAATGCGGTTTTTTAGGGACGTGTTGGTGTACCATTTTAAAATCACTGCCAGTCGTCACGATTATTGGGGGTGACTGGAATTGCATTGATCGTCGCAAGGATGTCGAACCGAGAAAGGGAGAGGTTTTTTTCAGGATATTTAGGGGACCTTTTGCGGAGTGTTAATGTTACGGATGTGGGGGGGGGATGAGGTGGGTGGGGTCCATGCATATGTTCGTTAGAAGGGAGTATGCAGTAAGACTGGATCACATATACGTTTCTAAGGTGTCAGCGTCAGGAGTGTACGTGTGCTAAATGTGAGCTTTTCCGATCACAGAGGTTGTTATGGCGGAAGTTGGACTGGGTAGGATTACCGAGGCGTTACAGAGGTTTCTGGAAGTTGAATGTGGGTTTAATGCCCCAAAAGAGGTGTGAGGGAAGATTTGTGAGTGCTTGGAGAGGATGGTGGCTGAATGGCAGGGGGGAAATTTTGATAAATCGAATGGTGGGATACTGTCGGTAAGGTGAAGGTGAGGAATTTTTATCAGCAGCAAGGAAAAGAAGACAAGAAAAAGCAGTATGGGCTCTTGAACTATCTTGAAAATCAACTGCAAGCATGTTATACAAAGGGTGGGGGAGTGTATCCGGTGGTTGAATTGAAAATTTAAAACGCTTAATTAGAGACTTTCACAATCGTATTTTTGATGCGGCGTGGATTACAAGTGGGAATTGATGGGTTTTATGGGGTGACATCCTTCGGCTTTTTGTCTTGCGAGAGCAGGGCAACGCCGTAAGGCGACAGAATTAATGGGATTAGAGGTTTCAGGAGTCATTGGGGACTTTAGTAGGGGGCAGGTCCTTCGGTCCGGAGGCTATGAATACCCTTTGTAGATGCATGGTAGAATTGCAATACAAAAATGCTGGGATTTCTAAGGGGGCACTGGGGGGAAATGGGTGAATATGTACATTGTAATCTAGATACATGGACAGGTTTGGCTTTGAATGGATCTATAAGTGAAGAAGAGATTAGGTTGGCTGTGGAGGGGGATGAGTGTAGGGAAGTCGCCGGGGATGACGGAATCCCTTGTGATTTTTACAAGGACAATTGGGGTTGTATTGCGATTTTTTGGTGATATTATTTAATGCCATTAAAAATGTTGGCAATTTTGGGCAGCAACAAAGAACAGGGGGGTTGTTCTAGTCCCGAAAAAAAACTGGGAATTATATTTCATAAATTATAGGGGGAATTTCATTAATGTGTGGCGACTATAAAATATTTGCGAAATTGTTAGGAAATAGGATAAAACGGGTTTTGGAGAGAGTTTGGACGAGGGACAATATGGTGTGCCAGGACGATCTATGTGTGTGGGACAAGGAATTATTTGCAGGTTCATTGAGGAAAGCGGGGGGGTAAAAAGGTGGAATATTAGCTTTAGATTGGCACGCTGCATACAATTGGTGGAGAGAGATGCATTAGGAAAGTTTATGCAGTGGCAAGGTTTCGGAAAGGAAATTGTTTAGTTGGGCACAGGTTTTGTACGAGCAGGCTACGTTTAGGGTACAGGTAAACGGTAGGTTGGGAAAAGTTGTTTAGGATGCATAGGGGTTTTGCGGCAGGGGTGTCCTATATCACAAATTCTTTTTGGTTGATTCAGGACCCTTTTTTTTAGAGCCGTGAGGGGGATTGTACGACAGGATGACAAGCAAGGTTTGGGTGGGGGTTACAATCGGGAAATTTTTAAGGTTACGTGGATGACACTAGGGTTTTTATTTCGTGGAGCCAAGTTTTAGGAAAAGTGAGCAAATTTGGGTGGAATGTTTCGGGAAAGCAACCGGAATGACGGTTAATAAGGAAAAATCAATGCTTATGGGGGTGGGGGATTGTGCGGGTGTGGTATTAGGCCAGAGGGAAGGCTGGCCTTTAGTAATCAAATTAAGGTGTGTGGGATTGTGCATAGGGAAAAACATACAGAATGCGAGGAAAGGTGAATTCAGTGAGGCTGTAGAGAGGTTTTAGGTCGTTTAACAGGTTTGAGGGAAGGTGGCTTGTCTATACATCAGCGCGCAATTGTGGTGAATGTGATTTTGTTCAGTAAGTTGTGGCATGTGGCATCTATTTATCCGTTACATCCATATGATGAAAAGCATATGTTAACGCGTGTATATAGATATATTTGGGGTTCAGGTTGTGATTGGTTAATGAGGGATGTGGTGTCGCTTCCGGTTGGCCGGGGTGGCCTGGGGCTAATGAATCTGCATAATAGAATGTTAGGCATGTATGTCAAGCATAGCTACTTGAGAGAGGGTAGAATGACTGGCACGGGTTTGACCTGGATAAGACGGGACTTGGTACGTTGGTTGACCAGCACGGATGTAAAGAGATGTGAGGACATGTTGAGGAAGTTAATTTATGTAAAATATCAGTTAGGCCTGAGTGGTTGAGGGGAGAAGACGTGTGTGTTGAGTGAAGTCCTAGGCCTTCTATATCAGAACTGCTTATCTCACCCGACTGATAACTCATCATGCAACAAATATCGTTGGAGCGCAGCTGAATTGCTGCTGGAACTCTTATGTGTGAACTGTGACTAGTGATTACCTAGGGGAAACACAAACATGTTGATTTGAAGTGGCTGTAGGAGGCTACACCTTCACTCCACCTCGCCTCTCTCCCCTCCTTCCTCGATTTGGAACTCAGGCATTTGCCTCTATTTACTTAGGGCTAGGGGTGGTTTTTGCCAGACCACATAAAGCTTGAGTCCCCGTGTCAGTCCCCCGCGCCGCACTCCAAATTCATCTTACAATATGCCCCTTGTCCCTACCTGCCTGCTACAACCAAATACCAAGTGTTGACAGGGGTTTACAAGCACATTCAAGCAGGCTTGAAAGCAGCATTCCAAGGCCCACTTCTAAGTATACGTTCACAGTGCTGCTGGCATACCATGTTTCCTGCAGGGGCTTAGTTAAGAACAATTTAACGACATTGCAGTACTAACTTTTTAAGTGGGAATCCAAAGGGGTTCACCTATAAACATATAAGTTTGTGCTAGTAGTGTTAATGCTGCAAATTTTTTTGTAACATTTGACAGGGGGATTTCACTGACTTAGGCAATTTGCACCATCAGTACCTACTAGGCTTAAAATGAGTGAGGAAGCCCTGGCCGCGGGTAAACCTTAAAAAAGGCACATAAGACCTGCTTCCCACTTAAACCCCCATACGCGGTGTCTATGAGGTGAATGCCCTTCCCGATTTTCCTATTCCCCCGGTACCCTTAACTCGCGCCTTATCTAATATGGGATAAGGGCATTTTTAGTGACCCGGGCAAAACAGCACCCCAAACCCACCAGTGAAGGCCAATTTACAGAATGCCTTTGTGAACTTTCACGTTTCCCGGGCTTCCCTTTGGGTGTTGTGAAACTAGTTTTTATGAAATGAAAATTTTCTGTCTTTCCAAAACTGTGTTAGATGGTTAATGCTGGGGGTTTGGAGAAAATAACAAGTATACAGGGGGGAAACTCCGAGACACTGTGGGCCCAGTGAATGACCTTGAAAATCGCACTCGACCCGCAGGCCACTACACCCTATTCCTGGTCTACAGGTAAAATTCCTTTCCCTTTGTCCCTTCCTCTTATAAAAAAAGGGGGGTTTCTGACCCAAAAGTAACGATAACTCTTCCATCTCAAGCAGCTGAACTAAAAGTGCCTAGGGATGTTAAAAGAAGTAAATGAGGTGAAGGCGAAATTCGAACGTTTTAGAAGAAGGGAGCTTTGAAAAAAGAAAAGGATTTCAAAGGACTTGCTGCAAGAAAAAACGAAGCAACAACAACCATGCGAAGGGTTAGGCTTGTTTTCCCTGCTAACACTGATTTGAGGTCAGTTTTTTGTTTTACGAACTTCATTAGACAACCCAGAAAAAACCTTGGGATTCGTTTTTCTCGCGGGATAATTATTTTTTTGTTATAACGACCCAAACATTATAGAAAAACTTCTTCTCAAAATTCTAAACCAACCCAAGCTCCCCCACCAAAATCACCAAAAGTAATTATTGTTACCCAATGTCAAAGTACATGGATCCTAAATTCCTGTTGTCAGTAAAGTTGCAAACCCCTCGTCAAATTCCCCAAATGACGAATTGGCTGAGGGGTTTGGCCAAGGGACTCCCACTATATCCTCTCGGCAGCGCTTAACAGGGGTTTAAAAAATAGCTTTGTACAAACCCCCCCCGTGATGCACAATTTCAGCGCGGGGGGTCACGTTGCTTTTAAATGCTTTAGTAAGTCACCGGGTGGCGGTGTCCCAAAGGGGCCCATCCTTCTCCCCAGTGCTATGATAGATCAAGAAACACCAGACCGTTGCATTAAATGATCAATTGTAAATCCAGGAGTACGCTGCTCATGCTGACTGCAGAGCGAAAGCTGCCCACATCGCCACCGCAGGGTTTCCGCCCCACCCATCACCCCCCAGATGGGGAAATGGGCCCTACCAATCTTCAGTCTGAATACTGACCCTGCCTGAACTCAACAAATGTTGAGCGAGTACTGGGGAGTACACAACGAGACGATCCTCTGCATCAACACTAGTAATGCGCGGGTGTTGAACCACTGTCTGGCTGAGTCACTGTCGTCACCACCGACTCAGCTGATGGGGATTCTTTCCCTGATGCGCTAGTCTTGCTGGGGGGTACACAAATGCAATCGCAAACATACGGGAAAAAGCAACTGGTTTTTTGAAACAAAACTTGGCACCAGGGAAAAAAAACTTACAGAGGTTGCAAATAGTACATCAATCCAAAACAATTTGTCCCCATTATGAAATGATGTGGTGATGTGAACAAACTGATGATTGCAGTGGTGTTTAATTACAAAAACATGAATCTGTAGGGTGTTTAAAATCACAGTGAAAAAGAAAAGGGGCGGGGAAAGCCACTGATAGTCAACCTGATGGTGTAAGATTAAAGTACTGAGTGGGAAAATGACCCGGTTGTTGATAAGGGGTTTGTTCACTGGTCAAATGATAGGGAAGTGATACATGTGAGGATAGTGATGAGTGTAATAAAGGGGAAAGGGGTGAGTGCGGGGAAATATTCACCTTCCTACATTCACAACAAAGGCGCAGTGACCTCGGTAAAAAGACCCCCAAAGGCTCATAAGGAAGTCCCTTTTGGGAAACTCTGGATGGGATAAATACTGATGAATTGTATTGTTTATGTCTGTTTGTTATTAGTAATTTTTTTTTCATTTGCTGAAAATTGAATACACCCCGGGGATTTTTATAAAGGAACCCAAAACTTAAAACATCCTTTTTAAGTTGGAAATTGCGTCACTTAGAAAAGTTTTTCTGACCTGCATCATAAAAGTAACCACTAAATCCTTGTATTGTTCTACAAGATGCAGATCCCTAAAAAATCCCAACCCCCTAATTGCCATCGTTTGTTGCATATAATCCAAATCTCTAATTCTTGTGTTCATTTTTAAAAAACACTTCCCCCATCACTTCTTGAATAAGAAAACAAGGGGTACAGTTTCACGGTGTTAGGATTTTTATTGGGAACTCGCTTAACATATTTAATTGAGCTCCTGCTGATAATTTTTTAATTACTTGGATCCCAATTGTCTCAGTCTGAAACCCACTCTCAATTGGTGATTTTAATGCAAGACACAAACATTGGAAACTCTTAGTTTGGGAATCGTAATGGAATCAACTGTTTTTCACTCTAAACAGCATGAAATGTCAAAATTTTAGGTGACCTTGAAACCCCACATACTAGGAGGTGTCCTTGTCTGTGCCTAGGGTTTAACATTATTTTGCCAGCTGTGATCTTCCATTGAAAAAGAAAGCTTGATCATTTCCCAAAGGTAACCCCTCTAGAAATGGTAATACTATTCTCCCCGGTGGGTATTCAAACGGAAACGTCTTAATTTTCCCCTGATCAAAATGATACTTTTTTTGCACATTGACGACTGGATAATTCCCATGAGTTACCCCTTGTCGAACTTTTTAACAATGACCTTGTAAGCGTATTAGAATTCTTAAGCCGCCCTAAAACCCCATATCAAAATCCAAAAGATTCCTAAAACATAATCTTTTAAAAACCATACCATTACAAGATTTTAAATTCGAACATTTAAAAATACTGCTCGCAGACAGGGCCCAGCCTTAAAACCATCGTCCCCTGAAATGCGACCTCTTCAAAATGCCCTTGCTGTGCCAGAGAGCGTAGACAGGGGGTTTTGGGAAACAGACTGGGAACAATTTTTCAAGGTCTCAATGTCACACCCCACTTAGCCCGGGGATGGGGGGACATAAAAGAATTAAGGTAACAGAACGGGCAATCGCCACCCCCCATCCCTTTCATAGGGAATGATTTTTGTCAGTGCTTGGCTCTACTCTAGCTATGACAGCTTCCCCGTACCACACAGGCAAATTAATGGAAAATTGATGCAAGGGGGGACTGTTTTCTTAGCTCAGCAAGGGAGATGCTGAACATTTCCTTTTACTAATTATGACTTGAGCAGCACAACTAAGGGCAACTCCCCGTCGCCCGGTGAGGGTGGGATTACTTAAAATATCAGATTGTGTGTCGATACCAGGTAAACCTTTACTTTAATTTTTAAACATGAGTTATTCACTGGGGGGCTCCCTAAAACTGGACCAATAGCCTCATTATTCCCTTCCAAACCCCAAACAACAAAACTCATTTCGCCCAATATCCTACTATGCTTGTGTAAAAAAATTCGAAAGGATGATTCTTAAACGTCTTTCACGAATTTAAAAAAATTCTGTCACCCGGTTGCATGGTTCATGCATGGAAGGAGTGTGCATCATTGCATTCCACCTTTCTACTCTGCACACTGAAGCTCATCACTACTTCCTTGACCTTAAATCCGCTTTTGTTTTACCAAAAACATTAATCTTAGTGAACTTGCCCGAAGGATGTTGGAGGATGGCTCTCCCCTGGTTAAAGGGACCTGTCAACAGAAATGTCTGTGTTTTTTTCCAGGAATAGAGTGTAAATAAAAATTTTGAATTAGGAACCCCCCAGGGGGGTGTGCTGTCCCACCCTTTCAACTTTTGATAATCCTTACTTAATGCCTGCCACCACCCCATCATTATATGGTTATTTTTTCTGAGACATAATGATTCACACTACCCGGGTTCCCAACACCCAAAACATTCTTAATCATTCTAGCCCGTGTCAGGACCTGGGGGTTTAAAAATCTCAGGGGTTAAAAAAAAGATACTCAACAGGGGGTCCTCCCGCAGGAGGCCAGTTCGTCAGATCTTTTCATATGGGGGCTCTTAGAAAATGTAAGCAGATACGGTAAACAGGCTTTGAGGTTCCATACTTACCGTTTTTAACGAGACTTTGTCGCCCAAAAAAAAAGGGTGAGAGCACTTAAGTTGTGGCAGGTTTTTATCCAGGTATGGTTAATGTTAAAATTTTGAAAAAGATGTACTTGCTTAATTAGATCATTGGGTTTATTTGCGGCGCCACCCACTTGCCCGGTCTGACTGAACTTGGGGGCGGAAAAAAGCAAAACGAAGCAATGAGGATCTCCCAGATGCCCTCGTACTGCCAAATTTTTAAAAATGCGGAAAGAATTAAATATCCAAGAATTTGAGATCGTGTTTTCTGAAAGAAAAAATCCTTATTGGGTCAATATCTTTGGCTAGCCCATTCAAACCCCCACAAAGCCCTCCAAACTTTCCTCAGCACTGGTGAACACCTTCCAGATGGATCGAAAAAAAATGGAAACCACCTCCCCAGAACCCGCTACATATCTAATCAAATAACAACAAGACATTTCCCGCTCCATGGGAAATTAAACCCCATCCAAACTCCATTTCCCCATTTTTCCCCCCAAAACTCTTCTTAATCAAAAACCCAAAACTTCGTCTTGAAGCCAAACTGATGCCTTTAAACTGTATTGATAACTTTTCACAAAAGAACCCTCACAAATTATTTAGTCGGGTTCTGTTCACCCGTCCCTGGTGCGCTGGTAGTGTGCTGTTGTACACGAGGAGGCCTCATAAAAAATTGGGGGCCCCATCAATAAATGGGCCTTACCCTTCAAACAGAACGTTTGCCATACTCCTTGCACTCAAAAAGTGTCCCTGTATCAAAAGGGTTTACACTTAATTGTAAGTTCTCTGTCACCATAAAGCTCTCAACTCATTAATAAATTTTGGCTTTTGTGTCAAAGCCAAAATAAATGGAAGATTGTGGACAGTGGAGGGCAAGGCACATGCTGGGATTCCCTCTCCATTGGGCTTCAGATGCTGTAAACTGATAAAATTGGCTAAGCTGTATGCTTTCAAAAAGGGGGTAGATTACAATCTTGGGTTTTAAACATTTGAAACAATAATACGAAAAGAACTTCAAAAGAAATTTATTGACTTAAGACTTAGGAGATTGCACAGGGCATCCCCTATATCATTCCCTCATGCAAGGGGCCCCATGTTAGGGGCATCCAACAAAAAAGAAAATCTTGAGTCATATGCCCGGGTCCGGCGGGGTTCAAAATACTTTGGGGAGGTTTAATCACCACCCCCCGATTAGACCAAAAAAAAGTAAACTTTGCCAGTGGCCTTTCACACATTGCGTCAAAAGTACGGAGTGTGATCAAATTAAAATTTTAGAAACAACCACTCGAAATTTCAAGAAATGGCAAAGTTTTTATCCCCAGTGGTATATTTTCAACCATTCTGGGGAAATACCCTGACTTTTTAGCGTAAATAAAGCATTTTTCCAATGTGTGCATGGTGTGTGTGGGTGTGGTGTGGTGTGTGTGTGTGTGTGTTTGGGGTTTTGGGGTGTGTTTTGTGTTGTGTTGTGTGTGTGTGTGTGACTCAACAACAATTTTTGCACCAATAACCACTACATTTTGACCGGTGTGGAAGTGTGAATACTCTTTACCTTAATTTGTTCATATTGACCCATTTTAAAAATAGTAACCATTTTTCAAATTCATTACCTTTTAAACTTGTGAGCTCATTCCCTTTTGTACCATTCAGCTATCAAACTTTGGGGGCCCAGTCCCGGGACCATTACGTACCTCTGAAATCTGTAAATACCTTTGTAACTTGTATGATTGGACCAACCTACCTGGGTTCATTACCTTTGAAATTGGGGTTTTCATTCCCTTTGTAAATTGTGAGTTCATTCCCTTTTTAAAATTGTGAGTTTTAACTTTGAAATTGGATTTCTTTCCCTCTGTAATTTGCTCAGCATCAAAATTTTTGGGTCCAGTCCGGGCCCAAATTTTAGACCTCTGTATCTTTTGACTACCGCCCAAAATGGGTAGGGTTTGGCATAATAAACATATTAAACTAACTGTAAAAGATCCAGCAGAAAAGATGGGCAAATTGGCACTGGTAGAGGAAAGGAGGTAGGGGAAAGGTGGAGGGAATAACCAAAGTAGCATGGAAGGACATATGGGGTCGTTTAAAAGCATTACGGTTCGACCAAGGGCAGGGGGAAAAATGTTTAAATTTTACATAATATACTGCCGTCCGGGGGAAATTTTAGGAATAGGGGCGTGCAGGGGGGGGGGCTGTGTTGTGTGTGTGGGATCCGATACGGGCTTTCATGCAGTTTATTTTGTAAAAGATTGGAACACGAAGGTTGTGGTTTGGTAGGGTTTTAAGAATGGGGGTGGGGGTGGGTTTAGTGTCTTAAGAGCTTTAAAATTTAATGTGGGGGGGGGCAAACACCGGTAAGAATTCAACGAATTTAGGACGGATTTTGTATATACTCATGGGGATTAAGCATTTCTGTGAGGGAGGAATCAGAGCACTGTACGTTTTTATGGACCAGCAGAGGGAAAAAAAGACATTTCGGGGGCAATGGGTTTTTTTTTTTCAAAAGGGGTATTGCAGATTCAAGTCGGGGTTTAGGATTTTAAAACCTTAAAAAGGGACACGAGGCGGGTTCTTGAATTGTGTGAGTGAAGGGGCTAGATTTGGGATGGGGGTTTGGTTAAGATAAATGATAGGTATGATCGTTAGTTTGGGTGATGTTTTTTTCAAAAAAATATATATACTATTTCTTTAACTAATTTTTTTTTTTAAATTACGTGGTTAAAAGAGGGGGCTCTTTGAAGGAAACTCATGAATTGCATGAAGGGTTATGTAAAAGCACCTTTTGCAACTTTATATAAGTTTTCATTTTATACTTTCCTTTTATCACCCTGTGGTGATACCTGGAACTTCTGCTTTGGGGTTTCCCCCGGGGGAATGTTTTGGAAATGACCAGATTTTGGGGAACAATTTTTTAGTGTAATAATCTCTCATAATGTGTGTGTTATATGGAAAGAATGTGGGGTGTGTAGTTGCATAATGTTACTTGTTTGGCAATTCAGAATTTTCGCTATTTAATGGAACCCCTTTTTGAAAGTACTGAAAAATTTTTTATTTTGCAGTTGTCAATTTAAATTGCTACCTTTTCATTACATATCGTTCTTTTTGGAATTTTGTTATATATGCACTTGTTTATGTATTATGTCTTTAAAAGGTTTTATTGACATAAAATCAAACACTAAGGAAATTTATTGATGAATAGTTTCTTTGTTTATAAGGGAAAAAGAGGGTTTTAAATTAAAGGTAAACGAAAAATTGTAATTTTTGGGTTTCCCTAGCTGGGTCAAAATAATGGGGGACGGACGTTTTTTTTAAAACCCATTAGCGATATTTTGCAATTGTAATTATACTTACTATGAAAGTAAGAAGTAACCAAAAATTATTTAAATTTGTATATTTTTTAAATAAAAAAAAAATTTTTACGTTAATGAATTTGTGCAGGGTTTAAAACATTTAAAAAAAAAAAAAAAAAAAAAAAAAAATTTAATAAATTTGGTGAGGGTTCACGATTTTTTTCTTTCTGTAAGCAGGGTCTCAAAACAATGATTGCTGTTTTGATGTGGACGGATTTGTTAATGTATTTACTACAGGAAAAAACTTTTTAACCAATGTTAGTAATCAAAATGTTTCCTATTTCATAATGTCTTATTGCCTTCAGTTTTTTTTTGTAAGTCGTGAGGCAGTTTTTAACCTTTACCATTTTAAGTTTTGGAAAGTTATCATTGATTTTTTTATTCTTACGTGTTGGAAATTTATACTTTTGGACAGCATTAAGATGGTTTGGGGGTTTCTTTAAATTTTTGTGCCTCTTGTGGTTCTAATTTTAGTTGTACTTTCAGATAGGGGGGGGGTTCTGTCTGGAGAAGGGGGGGTTTAGTTTTGCGGGTTTCGGTATGTAACATACGTCTCTTTTGAGTTATTCCTTTTGACGCTAAGTCTGTACAGAATATCTGGTTTTTTTTTGATGTATTAGTACGGAAGTTTGTATCAATTTTTCTCCTTAATTTGGTTACGTTTGTGTTTTCATTTAAAAATATTTGTTACATTATAATATTTTAAAATTGTATTGGGATTATATGGGGCCCTGGAAAGTTTTACATTTTTGACGGGTTAAGGGCTGTTTTTTTTTTTTTGTGCTGTGATGTACTTTTTTAAATAAAAAAAAAAAAAATTATCATCAGGTTTTTATCCAACAAATGGGTTTTTTCATATACCAGCAAAGGATACTCCCCATCAAAAAGTCCACTGCTGAGGGAAATACACCACTGGGTATACCCCTGAAATATAACCATTAAAGCTTTTTTCAATATAT
>NW_026468900.1:0-13079 GCF_026875155.1 Cherax quadricarinatus | reverse complement strand
TTTCCAAAGGGGTGACCCGGGCCCTTTGGCTCTCTTTTGGGAAAAGAGTGTCTCGGACCTAAGTCTCCAGGGGGGAGGTACAAGTACCCCCTCGTCTTTTGACCAAGTGTCCCCAGGCCTAGCCACAGTCCCCGCCCTACGGGGCTCGTGGGAAGCTAGGCCTCTGGACTGCCATCTGCCCCGCCCACTTAGCACTCGTGAAGCGCGCACTGCTTCCTTCACCTTCACTTAAATTCATTAAAATATTAGTTTTACAATTCATTTCTAGAGTATAACATATTTTTGGCCCTTTGCGTCGTATGGAGTATCGGTAGGTATTAAAACATAAGAAGGCGTATTAAATCTGAGGTAGAGGGAAGGGGAATCGTCTTAGGAAAGGTTGGAGGAAGGGGGTCAAGGAGGTTTTGAGTGCCAGGTGCTTAAAACATCCAAGAGGTTTGTGTGTTAAACAAGAGTGCAAGTGGTTTTTATGATTAAACTTGCTGTTGGAGTAGAGGATTGTGAGGATTCGGGGAAAACCGTTCACGAGACTTGAATCATATGAACTGTGATGTCGACTCCTCTCTGGCAAGACAATGACTGAATGAGAGAGGATGAAATTTATTCTTCTTGTCGAGACACTCAACCTAAACCCGCGACACGGCCAAAGTAATTATATATAATATATATATATAAAAAAAATATATATATATATTTTATATATATATATATATATATATATATATATATATATATATATATATACACACCCCACAATAAGATCACAGTAAACAGGTGATATCACAATAAGCAGAACAACTGGATGTTTTGATTATTACGGGTAACAATGATTTTAAATTTAAAATTTACAGAAAACCAACAAATAACTGTTCCTATGTACATTATTATTCTTCACTTCAAGATAGAGTTGTTAGGTAAGACACATATGCAACAGTTAGGTATCTTTATTTCGAAACGTTCATATTGTTTCAGACTTCGGAACAATGCTCTTCTCCAGACTGAGGGACTGTCCACCTCAAAACTTTAAGGGTGATGGACTGATTACATCGTCTTCAAGTATCTTCTGCTTCTATCAACTTTTCTGTACTCGACTGAAGAAGCCTACTGTGTAGGCGAAACGTTTCGAAATAAAGATACCTAACTGTTGCATATGTGTCTTACCTAACAATCTGTCGGTATTTCATACCATTTTAATGTTCAAGATAGAGTTAAACTGTTGGTTTTCTCATCAATGTTTTTGAGAGCTTTACAAATGTGTAGTCAAAAATTCATAGATGAAGAAATCTCCAGAATTTATGAAATAGCTGATGATCTAAAATACTCAAAAAGCTTCATTGATAAATTCTTTAAAACTGCCAGAAATACTTTTTACAATTCAAAAAGGGACAACCAACCTAATTCGACTAAAAATATGTTGTTTCTCCCTTACCATGAAAACTTGGTTGATATACCTTCTTTGCTTAAGAATTTTAATATCAAAATTCTATTTAAAATATTGATACAGTAAAGGTGTTGTGAGATGGCAGTGAGGTGCAGTCTCATGCTTTCATGGTCTAGTGGAGAGAGCGATGCATACTTTGTTCAGTTCTCACAAGGCTGGGCATGGGAACGCAGGATCGAGTCCTGGCCAAGCCGAAGTTGTTAATGCTTCAAAATCACTTGTTTCGTGTTTCATTAACATATATATGTCGTGCAGAATAGGTAAAACTGGTCAATTAGCAAGAACTCACTTAAGATTAAGACCTTTTTAAAAAAAAATTCTTACACGTTTAAAGATACGTTTTTTCATTTATGTTAATGTAAAAATCAATAATTTTGTATCAAAAGAGCCTTAGAAAACTTACCTAACCTTATTATAACAAGCGCAATTTAATTTAGCGCAATCTAACAAAATATATTTTAGATAAGTTTAAAGTAATTTAATAATAAACAAACAGAATGAAATATATTTTTTTCGTTAGGTTCACAATAATTCTTATTTATTTATTTATTTATAAATTTTAGCATACATACAGAGGTACAAAAAAAAAAAATACAGGTAAGAGCAGCATGCCAAAGCCACTTATATGCATAGCATTACGGGCTGGCTTAAAATTAACTTGAGATTAACTAAGCAATGATGAAATCAGTGATAAAACATTATTGTAAACAGATAACTATAAAGCACAAATGAGTATTACAAAGACAGGTCCTATGGTTGCTTGCATTGTTGTACATTCAGTAGAATGGAGTATTCTGTTAGGTAGTGTATTTAAAAAAAAAAAATAACAGTTATTTTTATTGTGTGATATAATTGTGAGTAACATATAGGATATACAATTTATAAGGTTCAGTTATTCAGTATTTATTTGGTTTTGAGTGAGTAAGTGAACTTGAGAAAAAGACTTGAATTTATAAACAGGTAGTGTTTTCTTTTATATTTACAGGTAATGAATTCCAGATTTTAGGGCCTTTTATGTGCATTGAGTTTTTGCATAGCGTGAGATGGACACGAGGAACATCAAAGAGTGATCTGTGCCTTGTGTTATGGTCATGTGTTCTGTTGAGGTTGGCAAGGAGATGTTTGAGGGGAGGGTTAATATCAGAGTTAAGTGTTCTATGTATGTAATAATGCAATAATAAGTATGGATGTTTTGTATGGTGAGTAGGTTTGAGTGTTTTGAAATTGGTGGAGTGTGCTGCCTGTAGTGAAAATTTTGTTATCATTCTAACTGCACCCTTTTGTTGGGGTAATTAGTGGTCTGAGATGGTTAATTGTTGTTGAGCCCCATGCACAAATTCCATAGGTGAATAGGGTAAATAAGAGAGTGATTTTAGGGCCAGGAGGGTGACTGTGGAACATAGTAACCGTATCTTCGATAGTATGCCTACAGTCTTGGAAATTTTCTTAGAAATTTGTTGTATATGTGTATGAAATTTGAGTCAAATTATCGAGGTGGATTCCTAAGAATTTTCCCTCTGTTTAGCTTTGTGATAGGTGATCCGTTTATCGTTATGTTAAGAGGTACATCTGTAGCTCTGCTACCAAACTGAATGAAGTAGGTTTTGTCAATGTTTAGTGTAAGTTTGTTAGTCCTCATCCAGGTAGATTTTTTCTGTAATTCGGTGTTTACAGTATTGGGTAGCGTGATGGGCTCGGGTGAGAGAAGACGTATGTGGTGTCATCTGCAAAAAGTGTGGGTTGAGTAATTGCGAAGCATTTGGTAGGTCATTTATGTTTTGGAGAAAGAGAAGAGGGCCAAGGACACTTCTCTGTGGGACACCAACTGTAATTGGTTGCGCAGAAGAGTTTGCCCCATTTGCGTACACATATTGGCTTCTGTTGCTGAGGTAAGACTTGAGGTAGTTGAGGGAGTGCCTCTTTATACCATAGTGTGACAATTTTACGTGGAGCAAGTCAGGGGTCAACTGTATCAAAAGCTTTACGTAAGTCAATGAAGATCCCCAGGGGGGACTTCTTTTTTTTCTATTGCAGTGTATATATGTTCTAGCATGTGTAAAAATAGCATCATTAGTATTTTTATTAGGCCTGAATCCAAATTGGCAGGGGTTGAGAATGTTTTGGGAGATGAGGTAGGAGAGGATTTCGTTTATGAATTAATTTTTCGAAGATTTTTGAGAGAGGGTGTAAATTGGATACTGGCCTATAGTTATTCAACTCTGTTTGGTCTCCTCCTTTATGGATGGGGGTTTGACCCTTGCTATTTTGAGAACTGTGGGGAAAGGTGAAGGATTCAATGGATTTGTTAAAGAGTGTTGCAATGATTGGTGATAGTACTTGTGACGCTTTTTGTATATAAAGGGTGGTAAGGTATTTAAATCTCCTGCCTTGTTTTTCAGGGGCGTTGATAAAAAGGAAGACTTCGTATGTGTTAGTCGGAGTGGGAACAGTGTGTTCGGGAAAGTTGCCAGTGGGGTAGTCATTTGGTGGGGTGTCTGAGCTAGGGATATTATTGGCAAGGTTTTAAACCTATAGTGGAGAAGAAATCATTGAGTTGTTTGCTGTTTCTGTTGGTGGGAGTTGGGGTTCATCAGATTTTGCTAATTTTATTTCGCTATGTCGTGATATCTTTTTTGTTCCCAGAATTTCTGATAGGGTCTTCCAGGGCTTTTTTATATCACCTCGTAAGTTGGATAATCTGTTCTCATAATACAATTTTTTTGCCCTTCTTATCAGGTGGTAGGATTGACGAGTAAACGTTTTGTTGGTCTCTGGTTATGTGACCCATTCTGTACTGTTTTTCATATCGGTGTTTTGTATTTATGGATTTGAGATGCTGGGTGTTTAGCCAGAGACTGTTCAGTCTCTTAGCTGTCATCTGTTTAGTTTTTTTGGGGCCCAGTGCTTGTTATAAAGGTATTGGGTCTTTTTTAGAAATTATTAAAACATTCGTAAATATCTGTGTAGATTTCTAGCTCAGTGTGCCAGTCAATGTTTGTTACTGCTGTTTGAAGTTATTAATGGCTGCCTCATTGTGAAGTCTGAAGGTGACTTTAGTAGTGTTTTAGGGTATTTTACCAAGAGTTGTTATGGGGAAAAGTAGGTAGTGGTCTGTGGTATTTTTCTGTAATTATGCCCGATTTTAAAGGGGATATGGTATTGGTCCAGATGTGGTCAAGTAGGGAAACACTAGTCCCCCGTAACTCTTGTAGGTTTTGTTACTGTTGGTAGCACATGCAGTTACTCATTGTGTTTGTGAATTCAGTAACGTGTGGGTCCTGGTCTTGCAGGAGATTTATATTGAAGTCACCTGAGAGTAGTAAGTGATCTTTGTTCATGCGTGCATCAGTTTCATACTTCCTAGGGTTTTTACTAAATTGCTAATGTTTGATTGTGGAACTCTGTAGATGTTTATCAAATGTGAGAGGTTTTTGTAGATATTTGGATTTGAATTTAGCTATTTTATATTCCCCATGTTCATCCCTTGTGGAAGTATTAGTGATAATTCTAGTTGGTCTGAGTAGTATATGGCTGGGGCCCCCCCCTTTGTTGGTCTGGCCCACAGTTGTGTATGGCTGTTTAACCAGGAATGGCATAGACATCTGTAGTATCAGGCTTTAGCCAGGTTTTTAGTTAGTTTTAATGATGGACATATTGGCATGCAAGGAATTTAGTAAGCTAGGAGGTTCATCATATGCTTGCTTAAAGATCTGATATTGTAGTTAAAGATAGTTATGTTGTTGTTGGCTCTGAGAAGTGCTTTGATTTTTTCTGCTGTGTAGTAATTACAGTAACTGTTTGAATCATTTAAGTCTTAAATAAGAGGTTGAATCAGGATCAATGCTTGTAATCATAAGATTTGTAGTGAATCTATAGTTAGAATTAAGTAAAAAATAAAGTAATATTGCAAAGCTAAAAAAAAAAATAGCACCTGAATTTTTTAAACAAATGTAAAAAATAATGAGCTAAGGTAGGTTTTTAAAACTAAAATAAAGGAGACAATATAAAAGGACTAAAATAATTTGAGGTGAACAAATAAAGTGATGATCAAATAATGGAGCTTGGGAAAATGTAGTAGGTAGTACTTTAAAGGTTTAAATTTTTTAAAAATTAGAAATTTTAAAATAAAATTATAATATAAAAGGGACTAATATAAGTTGTGGTGAACAATAAAGTGGGAATCAAATAAATGAGCTTTGGAGTATAATGGCAAAATAGTGAACTTATTACTTTAGCACCTGAGAATAGCACCTTGATTAGTTTAACAATTGCGAATATATGATCTAAGGTATTTATAAAAGCTAAAATAAAGGACAAAAAATTATAAGGGACTACAATTAAGTAATGGTAAACAAGTTAAAAAGGACAGATAGTCACTATGAGATAAAAATTGGTTTAGGAGTAAGATCTGATTTGTAATATTAAATAAGTTGAGCAGTTTATTGCACAATAAAAAGTAAAATAAAAAATGAGGTAGTTGGTACTAGCTAGCAAAAGATAGTTTTTTGGGACTTGCAAAAAAGTAATTGGAAAAATACACTAATTGCACACACAATAAAAGTGACAAAAAAAAAACAAGTAGTGGTAAACAAAATTAAATGGACAGGTAAGAACAATGAATAATGGTTATGTCTTGGTAGATGGTAAGATGGTAGACAGGTACAAAGGATAATATAAAGGATGGAGTTGAATATACAAACTTGAAAATTTGGCAACAGAATGTTATGGGAAAATATAAAATAATGTTTAATGTACAAAAGTAAAATTGACTGGTAGTAAATATGGTGTTTAATAAAATTTTAGTAAGTAATAATGATTACAAAAAGTGAAAAAGTAATGTTTATTTCATTCAATATTGCACTGGTAGTTATACTAGAGGTTATATGGCAGTACAAGGTAATTAAGAGTACTCTAAGATAGTAAAAGTGGTTTTAAAACAGGTTTAAAAGGTAATTAGCAAGTAATGGTTATTAAATGTCAAAAATGTTAAGAGTAAATTGAAATTTAGTAAGAATGATAATTATTAATTTTAGTAGGTAATATCAATTGATTGTATTTAAAAAAATATGAGGTAGTAATATGGACAGAGAAAGTATCAATTCAGCTAATGTTTAAGCAAACAATAGTAAATAAGAAAATTACATAAGGTGACTTATGCTTACTAGTAAAATCACAAAATGAGGTAGTTGATTATTTAAATACTAAGAATTGTACAATGAAATTTGAACAATAATGGGGCAAAACATACACTACATATGTAGGCTTTTAAGTTGGACATTGTTTAGTTATTCTCTGTAAGATTAGTATCCCTGGGGAAATTGTGATAGACATTTTCGTTCGTGATTGTGTACAGTTTTACCTACATTTGTTTTCCTAACAAGAATTTTCCCATCCCGTGTGGGAAACAATTGGTGTATTGTGTCGTTATTCCCTGCTTAAGTTTTCTGACTCTATACAGGAGGTTCTGACTTTTTTTGGTAAGACACTCGTTTATGTATACCTCTTTTTTTTACTTTAATAGATGCAATAATTAAGTCTTTTTTTTCCTGTCATGTTTAGTGGAATCTAAGCATGACACTTTTTCTACCATGGGGTCCTAGTAAAACCCGGCTTCTTTTATTTCAGATCGGGTTTCAATAACACTTGTTTTTGGGCCCCTTTTTGATCTGCAGAGTAATTTTTTTACTGTTTGTTTGGTTCTATCACTGGGAAAAAGTGGACTGTTAACTATTACTGCGTCCGATAGTTTTTTTTGTCGTTTTATCTTTTTGGAGAGCAAAGTAGTCACTGAACTGGTTATCTAAGTTGTTCTTCATTCTTTTACTGCTTCTTCAACCTTTGTATTAAGAGATATTATTTGTTGGGGATGGCTATCTATGACTGTTTGGATGGTCTTGCCACAGTTTTTTCAAATTTCCCGGTGTTGATAACTTTTGTTCAAGACTGAGGATTTTGTTCTCGAGTTGTGTCATCCTGGTGTCTTGTTTTGTAGTGTCTCTCGAAGATTCATATTTTCAATAACTAAGTTGGAGATGCATGCTTTAGGGTATCTGGATCGTTGGTCATACTGAAAGACTACTTGGTAGGTTGAATCCGGGGAAGAGAGGGGAGGATGGGCTGGTGGCAGCCATGTTTGTTGTTATTGTTGTGGTGTCGCCCTTTAGTGGTGGTGAGGGGGTGGTTGCTGGGCCGGCGTCCTCCTGACTACACTTGTTGAATAATTGATTTTTCGGCGTTTTCTTGCTGGCCTTGGTGCTGTTTCCTCTTAGATTGCGCCTCATAATACTACAGGAATTGTTGTAGTTAAGAAAAAGTTGTAGTTATACAAAGTTTAGGGTTACGTTGTTCGGCTGGCAGCGGGGTGTTGCTTTCGGTTTGTGGGCAGTCTTCCTTTGATCTCTATTATGTTCGATTTGTAGGTTTCACTGTTGGTAATCTTTGGTCATTCTGGGTGCTACGTTGGGTAGTGCAGTTTTGCAAGTAACTAGGTCATCATAGGAGCATTGGTAGCTCTGATAGTTGGAGAAAAGTACGGAGCTTGGAGGTCGCTGCTGCCGCTGCCGCTGTTGGGTATATATATCTTGCGAAATTGATGCATACACAAATTTTCGCTTGCCTTATTCGGCAAGAAGAACGTTGCTATTTAAGATAGAATCACAAGTTTGCCTATTCGGCACGATATATATATATATATAATATATATATTATATTAATATTATTATATATATATATATATATATATATATATAATATATATATATATATATGTATATATATAAAATATAAAATATAAAATATATATATATAATATATATAAAATATGTGTGTGTGGTGTGTTGTGTGTGTGTGTTTGTGTACTCACCTATTTGTACTCACCTATTTGTGGTTGCAGGGGGCGAGTCACAGCCCTGGCCCCACCTCTTTGCTGATTGCTACTAGGTCCTCTCTCTCCCTGCCCCCTGAGCTCTATCATACCTCGCCTTAAAACTATGTATGGTTTCCCGCCTCCACTACGTCACTTTCTAGGCTATTCCACGGCCTGACTACTCTACGACTGAAGAAAAAACTTCCTAACATCCCTTTGATTCATCTGAGTCTTCAACTTCCAATTGTGACCTCTTGTGTCTGTGTCCCTTCTCTGGAACATCCCGTCTTTGTCCACCTTGTCTATTCCGCGCAGTATTTTAATGTCGTTATCATGTCTCCCTGACCTCCTGTCCTCCAGTGTCGTCAGGCCCCATTTCCCCCAACCTTTCTTCGTAGGACAATCCCCGTAGCTCTGGGACTAGTCTTGCTGCAAACCTTTGCACTTTCTCTAATTTCTTGACGTGCTTGACTAGGTGTGGATTCCAAAATGGTGCTGCATACTCCAGTAATGGGCCCGACGTAAATGGTATACAGAGTCTTAAACGAACCTTTCTGAGGTATCGGAACGCTATCGGTAGGTTTGCCAGGCGCCCGTATGCTGCAGCAGTTATCTGATTGATGTGCGCCTCAGGAGATGCTCGGTGTTATGCTCACCCCCAGATCTTTTTCCTTGAGTGAGGTTTGCAGTCTTTGGCCATCTAAACTATATTGTGTCTGCGGTCTTCTTTGCCCTTCCCCAATCTTCATGACTTGCATTTGGCAGGGTTAAATTCAAGGAGCCAGTTGCTGGGACCAGGCTTGTAGCCTGTCCAGGTCTCTTTTAGTCCCGCCTGATCCCCATCCGATTTGATTCTTCTCATTAACTTCGCATCATCTGCAAACAAGGACACTTCGAGTCTATCCCTTCCCCTATGTCGTTTTACATATACCAAGAACAGCACAGGTCCTAGGACGACCCCTGTGGAACCCCGCTTGTCACAGGCGCCCACTCTGACAAACCTCGTCGTGTACCATGACTCGTTGTTGCCTCCCTGTCAGGTATTCTCTGATCCATTGCAGTGCCTTTCCTGTTATGTGTGCCTGATCCTCTAGCTTTTGCAGTAACCTCTTGTGAGGAACTGTGTCGAAGGCCTTCTTGCAGTCCAAAAATATGCAGTCGATCCACCCCTCTCTCTCTTGTCTTACTTCTGTTACCTTGTCATAAAACTCTAGTAGGTTTGTGACACAGGATTTTCCTTCCCTGAAACCGTGCTGGGTTTTCAATTATACACTTGTTTCTTTCCCGGTGCCCCACCACTCTCCTCCTGATGATCTTCTCCATTGACCTTGCATACTATACACGTTAGTGATACAGGTCTGTAGTTTAGTGCCTCATGTCTGTCTCCCTTTTTAAAAAAATTGGGACTACATTTGCCATTTTTCCATACCTCAGGGGAGTTGCCCAGTTTCAAATGATGTGTTGAAGATCTTTGTTAATGGGCTCACACAATATCTCTGCTCCCTCTTTAAGGACCCATGGAGAGATGTTGTCTGGTCCCACTGCCTTTGAGGTGTCAAGTTCGCATAGCAGCTTCTTCACCTCCTCCTTGGTTATATGTACCTCATCCAGCACTTGCTGGTGTGCCCCCTGTTCTGATTTCCTGGAGTCCTACTGCTTTCCACTGTAAATACCTCTTTAAATCTTGTGTTGAGCTCCTGACATTACCTCTCGGTCGTTTCTTGTGAATTCCCCATCACCCTTCCTCAGTCTGATTACCTGGTCCTTGACTGTTGTTTTCCTCCTGATGTGGCTGTACAACAGCTTCGGGTCAGTCTTTACTTTTGATGCTATGTCATTTTCATATTGTCTCTGAGCCTCCCTTCTTATCTGTGCATATTCGTTTCTGGCTCTTCGGCTGATTTCTTTATTTTCCTGAGTTCTCTGTCTTCTGTACCTTTTCCATTCTCTAGTACACACTAGTTTTTGCCTCCCTACACCTTTGGGTGAACCAAGGACTCGTTCTGTTCTTCCCATTATTTCTGTTTCCCTTGGGAACAAACCTCATCCTCTGCCTCCTTGCATTTTGTTGCTACATAGTCCATCATTTCTTGTACTGGTTTTCCTGTCAGTTCCCTCTCCCACTGAATGTCTGAAGGAAGTTCCTCATGCCTGAGTAGTTCCCCCTTTTGTAGTTTGGTTTTTCCAGCCTATTCCTGCTACTCTCTCCACTTGGAGCTCAACTACGTAGTCGAAGCACAGAACCACATGATCACTAGCTCCCAGGGGCCTTTCATACATGATACCCTCGATGTCTGAACTACTCATGGTGAATACAAGGTCCAGCCTTGGCTGGTTCATCCTCTCCTCTCTCTCTGGTAGTGTCTCTAACATGTTGATGCATGAGGTTTTCCAGTACCACATCCATCATCTTGGCTCTCCATGTTTCGGGACCCCCATGGGGCTCCAGGTTTTCCCAGTCAATCTCCTTGTGATTGAAATCACCCACAACTAGTAACTTTGCTCCCCCATGTGTGCTCTCCTGGCCACCTCGGCTAGTGTGTCGATCATTGCTCTGTTGCTCTCATCGTATTCTTCTCTTGGCCTCCTGCAGTTCTGTGGTGGGTTGTACATTACTGCAATTATCACCTTATGTCCCTCAGACTGGATTGTTCCTACTAAGTAGTCCCTTTCGCCCACCCCATCCATTCCATCCATTTTCTAAAAAACCCACTTTTTTTTAATGAGTACGAAAACCCCTCCCCCCCCCTCTCCTCCCTCGTCTTTCCTGAGGATTTGGTATCCAATGGAAAGATCGAATCTGTTTTTATTTGGTGAGTTTTGTTTCTGTGGTCATTATGTCGGGGGTGTTCTTTGATTCTTTCAGCCACTCCTCATACTTTTTTTTTATTCCATCGCATTTGTATACCACACCTTTAAACTTCTTTTCAAAGACTGTGGTCTGGGAGGTATATTGGGGTTGGGGAAGTGGGAGACCGGGTAAGGAACTATGGGTTGTTGCTGTGGGGTGGATTTTAATGGGGGTGGGGGCATTGGATGTGGCATGGGTGTTTGTTTTAGAGGTTTGGTTGCACGGGGGTGCCCGGGTTTTGGGAGGCTCCTAAGAAGTTTGAGGGAGGCTGTATTTGATCTTTTTCCGGGTCGGGTTTCCCCTGTCTGTCTTCTCCATCCCCTCTCTTTCCCCCTTTCGCCTTTGTACCATCTCTCTCAGTTTCTACCTTTTCTTTTTGGTTTGTTGTGGTCGAGTACACCTTCCTTATCCCCGGCAGTCCCTTAATCGTGCTTTCTCCTGCAGGATCCGGTCCGAGTCGCTTCTGCCTTTAAAGGGCATTTTTACTGGGCCGGGGTTTTTTTTTTAAACTCCCCATTTCCGAAATTTTCCGCTGGGCATGTCGTCTTCCCCCTATTGCTTTTATGATCTTTCAAATTTCTTTTTTTTCCCCTTTTTTCTTGCTTCAATGTTTCCCCTTAACTTTCCCGGAGCCCATACACAAAGACTGACCTCACCCTTTTATTCCCCACTGCGTTTTCCCCTTTTAAATAAGAAAGAGTAAGATAAGATTTTGTTGGTTTTTAAAACCCCGGGGGGGTTAGCCACCCAGGGAAAACCCCAAAAAAGTCAGTGCGTCATCGAGGACTGTCTAACTTATTTCCCTTGGGTCCTTAATTTGTCCCCCGGATGCACCCCACTAGGACTAACAAAACCCGGTACCTATTTGCTGCTAGGTGAACAGGGCAATAGGTGTAAGGAAACGGGCGGAATTTCCACCCGCCGGGAACGAACCCGGGCCTCCGGTGTGAAGCGGGGGGCTTTAGCCACCAGACCAACGGTTTTCCTGCACTGCAGCTTTCCTTTCTTCGTTTTACTGGGTAATGTACTTGTGTGTGTGTGTACTCACCTATTTTTTGGGTTTCAGGGGGCGAGCTTAGTCCTGGCCCTGTGTGTGTGTGTGTGTTGGTTGGTGGTTTGTGGGTGTGTGTGTTGTTGTGTGTTTTGTTGGTTTTTTTGTGTGTGTGTGTATGGTATACCTAGTGAGGTTTTAGGGGTCAGTCCTCCCCTGGCCCTGCAAACACTGTGTGTGTGTGTATGGACTCACCTAGTTGAGTTCAGGGGCAGTCCTAGCTCCGGCCCCGCAACACATGGTGTTGTGTGTGTGTGGTATGTGTACTCACCCATTTAGGTTGCAGGGGCGTTCCACCCGGCCCCGCAACACAAGTGTGTGTGTGTGTGGTGTTGGTGTGTGGTTTTGGGGTGTGTTGTGTGTGTGTGTGTGTGTGTAATCGTATGCCCCCAAAATTTACAAATGAAAAAGGGGTTTAAACATAACCAATTATTTTTAAACACAAATTCCCAAAGAACTAAGGTTACAAGACGGCCTTAGCTGTCGAAATTGGTGGAAGATTTCCACAAACGAGGGAAACGAGGCAGACCCCAATTCCTCCCGACAAGTCAAATCCACCAGATCCCAAAAATCCTTAGACGCTAGGTCTGCAAAAGACCCCAGGGGCACTGGTTCCGTTTGCTTACAGATGGTTAAGATAAATAAGACTTCTTGTTGGTCATTCATAATGAATAAATAATAACGCTTCAGCGCACGAAACAAAACTGAAAACCCCTTGCGCTGCACACAAAGTGTCATGCTTTATGAAGTGGAGAAAGTGACCGAGTTTTTACGACATTCCATAAAAAGAAGAAACAATCTTGACACTGGCATGATTTTTAAACTGTTTTGTGAACTCCTCCACGTAACGATTCGGTATCCAAGGTGTTAT
>NW_026468899.1:0-12944 GCF_026875155.1 Cherax quadricarinatus | reverse complement strand
CCTCCTTTGTCTTCCGTCATCCTTTGTACCTTAGGGCTCCCGTACCCTGAACGTGATACAGTCAAGTTTCTGGGCCTCCTCTTTGATCGTAGGTTATCCTGGAAACCTCACATTACCTCTCTGAAGGCAACTTGCCACAGCCGGTGAACCTCCTTAAAACCCTTGCTCATCTTTCATGGGGAGCTGATCGTCGAACCCTCCTTCGCCTACATTCCACCCTTATCTTATCGAAACTTGATTATGGTGACCAGATATATTCAGCGGCATCTCCTGCTACTCTCTCTAGCCTTAACCCCATTCATCACCAAGGATTACGTTTATGCCTTGGTGCTTTTCGCTCTTCCCCTGTCGAGAGCCTCTATGCAGAAGCGAACGTTCCATCCTTATCCAATCGCCGTGATGCCCATTGCCTTCGCTATTATGTACGCTCTCATGATCTCCGCAATCCTTCCATTTATAGAATGGTCACTGATATTAGTAGACATTCTTTATTTGTTCGCCGCCCCTGTTTACTCCGTCCCTTCTCTCTTCGCCTTCATTCGCTATTGTCTTCTCTTCAATTACCACCTTTCTATGTACATGTAGCATCTCACTTTTCCCTACCCCCCTGGGAAGTTCCAGCTGTTCGAGTCTGTTCTTTCTCTCTCCCTTGCTCGAAAGCCCAACTGTCTACGGTCGCTTCCCGCTCTCATTTTCTTGACCACTTTCACTCTCATTCTCATGCCATTGCTGTGTACACAGATGGCTCGGTCTTCTGACGGCGTAGGATTCGCAGCAGTGTTTCCGGACAGCGTCGTACAAGGGCATTTACTATCTTCGGCTAGTATTTTTACTGCTGAATTGTATGCCATCCTTACAGCACTTATCCGTATTGCATCTATGCCTGTGTCATCATTTGTTGTTGTCTCAGACTCCCTTAGTGCTTTACAGGCTATACAGAAATTTGATACACCTCACCCCTTAGTCCTCCATATCCAACTTTGGCTACGCCGCATCTTTACCAAGCATAAAGATATTGTTTTTTGTTGGGTCCCTGGTCATGTTGACGTACAGGGCAATGAACAGGCAGACACTGCTGCGCGGTCAGCAGTACATGACCTACCAGTTTCATGTAGAGGTATTCCATTTACGGACTATTTTGTTGCAATATCTTCCCAACTTCACACCCGTTGGCAACAACGTTGGTCTACTATGCTCGGCAACAAACTTCAATCTATTAAACCGAGTATAGGTTACTGGCCGTCTTCTTATCACCAGTGTCGAGGTTGGGAGACTACTCTCTCCCGTCTTCGCATTGGCCATACTCGTCTTACTCATGGATATCTCATGGAGAGGCGCCCTGCTCCTCTCTGTGAGAATTGCCAAGTTCCATTATCAGTCAGCCACATTCTGTTGGACTGCCCACTTTATCAACGAGCACGCAGAATTTACCTCTGTCGTCGTCTTCGCTCTGCTGCTCTCTCTTTACCTTCCCTTCTCGCTGATGGACCCACCTTTTATCCAGACTCTCTCATTGACTTTTTGACAACAACTGACTTACTTCACAAATTCTGATACCTTCAGCCCTTTCTACTTCAATCTCTTGCTACCCCCTACCCCCGTACTATCCCCTGCCCCGCTGTTTTCTGTAACCTACTGATCATCCCTCCTCCCTTCTGCCATCCAATACCCTCGCTTCCTTCCCTACCCTGCAGCGCTGTATAGCCCTTGTGGCTTAGCGCTTCTTTTTGATTATAATAATAATAATAATGTACACAATCACGAACGAGAATGATCTATCACGATTTCTCAGGGATACTAATCTTACAGAGAATAACTAAACAATGTACAACTTAAAAGCCTACGTAGTGTAGTGTATGTTTTGCTCCATTATTGTTCAAATTTCATTGTACAATCTCTTAGTAATTAAATAATCAACTACCTCATTTTGTGATTTTACTAGTAAGCATAAGTCACCTTATGTAATTTTCTTATTTACTATTGTTTGCTTAAACATTAGCTGAATTGATACTTTCTCTGTCCATATTACTACCTCATATTTTTTTTAAATACTATCAACTGATATTACTTACTAAAATTAATAATTATCATTTTTACTATAATTTCAATTTACTCTTAACATTTTTGACATTTAATAACCATTACTTGTCTAATTACCTTTACCTGTTTTAATACCACATTTACTATCTTAGAGTACTCTTAATTACCTTGTACTGCCATATAACCTCTAGTATAACTACCAGTGCAATATTGAATGAAATAAACATTACTTTTTCACTTTTTTTTAATCATTATTACTTACTAAAATTTTATTAAACACCATATTTACTACCAGTCAATTTTACTTTTGTACATTAAACATTATTTTATACTTCCCATAACATTTTGTTGCCAAATTTTCAAGTTTGTATATTCAACTCCAACCTTTATATTATCCTTGTACCTGTGTACCTGTCTACCATCTTACTATCATATTATAACCAAGACATTACCATTGTTATTTTTTACTATTATTCTTTTGGTACTTTAATTGTGAATTTTATTTTGTCAATTTAAATCTAGTTATACTCTTGATCTTGTCAACAACCTATACCAGACTCTAGTGCAATTGCAAGTACCATTTCAATTTGTATTTTTATATTATAAGTTTATATTATAATTCATATATTATAATTTTCATATCTTAGTGACTATATTGTGTGTGCAATTAGTGTATATTTCAATTATATTATTGTTCAAGGCCCTTAACTATCTTTTGCTAACTAGTACCAACTACCTCATATATCTTTTTTTTTTCTACTTTTTTTATTCTTTTGCTACTTTAACTTGTATATTTTATCTTGTCAATTTAAATCTAGTTATACTCTAATTCTTGTAAACAACTTATATAACACCTTAGTGCAATTACAATTGAGAGTCTTGTGCCTTTTTTATATTATTAGATTAAACTCAGTTGTACTATAGTCAGTACCAAATTCATTATATTAGACCATATTGCAATTACTAGTGAGAGACTGGTGCTATTTTTAATTTGTATTTTTATATTATTAGATTAAATCTAGTTGTACTATAGCTCATTCTAGCTCAAAACATAGACTCCACAAAAGTCATTATATTAGACCTTAGTGCAATTACAAGTGAGAGTCTTGTTCTATTTTAAATTTGTATTTTTATATTACTAGTTTATACCTAGTTGTACTTTAGTTCATTCCAGCACAACACATAGACAACATCAACTTCATTATGTGTAGTAGTGACTATACTCTATATGACCAAAATACTCTAGCTATATACTTATCCAAGCTTCCCACCACTACAGATATCAGTACTAGAACTCAACACATAACCAGGATATAAATAACCATAATTTAAACCTAGAAGATGATTGATCACGTTGACCCTGATCTAAACCTCCATAATCTGACACCCAATCAAAACCTATTGGAAAGTAACTGCCTTTATTACACAGCATCACAAGCCAGCACTATCCTAAACAATGCTAAAAGCCTATCAGTACTTAACTACAACATCAGGTCCTTAAGCAAACACTATGATGACCTCCTGGCACTCCTTGAATCACTAAAGACACCCTTCTCCTGCATTATTCTTACTGAGACCTGGCTTAAGCAGGACACAATAGATATCTACCCTCTACCAGGATACACAGCAATTCACAACTGCAGACCAAACCAAGTTGGGGGTGGTATTGCAATCTATTACTCTAGCCAATTATCTTGTATTAGCACCACTTGCTTTAGTGATGAATATGGGGAATACACTTTTGCTAATTTTACTGTAAAAAACCTTAAGACACGTATAACAATCGGTGCCATTTACCGGATACCTCACACAAACATCCCAAATTTCAGTGAGAAATTAGTCACTAATAACAAACAGACAAATGAATAAGCACCACCTTCTCTTAGCTGGAGACTTCAACATCAACCTTGGCTTACTAGATGATCAGCCTGTAACTGATTTCATCAACAATATGAACAACACACTTCTCATACCAACAATAACTAAACCAACCAGGCTCACTGAGACAAGTGCAACCATAATAGACCACATATGGACCAATATACTAGCCCCCCTTAAATCAGGGATAATCACAGATAGCACTACAGACCACTACCCTACCTTCCTCCTGACAAACATTAATAAACCACCACTTGAATACAACAGTCTCATTTAGACTCCATGACGAGGCCTCAATAAGGAAGTTCACAACTGACCTAGAGATTGTTGACTGGCCTACAGAATTCTCCAAGGCCAATGGTATTGATGACTGGACAGACATTTTTCTTAACAAATTACTTAGACTATACAACAAACATTGTCCTATAAAAACGAAACAGATCACTGGTGCTGGTTGCCCATGGCTAACCAGCACCATTCTGAAATCCATTGACAAGAAACACCAATATGAAAAGCAATATAGACAGGGCTTAATACACAAAGATATTCTTAAACACTATTCATCAGTTCTCACCAAAGTAATAAAGAAAGCCAAACAACTATACTACTCCAGTAGATTCACAGACACTAGAGGAGATATAAAAAAGACCTGGAAAACACTCTCTCAAATTCTAGGGACCCACAAACTGAAAAAAAAACAAGAATATTGTCCTAACTAAACCTAATGAAACACCACTACATCCCACTGACACAGCTAACAAGATAAACGACTTCTTCTCAACCATAGGATCTAATCTCGCCAATAAAATCCCACATACTAATGCCCATGCCGGGGACTACCTAGATGGGAATTTCCCAAATTCCTTCTATCTTGCACCAACTGAGCCCTCGGAAGTCACTGAGATTATAAAGTCACTTAAAAACAACTCAGGGAATCTGTCTAATGTCCCACCATTACTGTACATGCGAGTGGCCCATATCCTTTCGCATGCTATTTCATTACTTTTTAACAAGTCACTAGAAACTAGCACCTTCCCGAAACTACTCAAGATGGCAAGGGTTACACCAATACACAAAGGCGGTGACCCTACAGACTTAAACAACTATAGGCCAATATCAAACTTACCATTTATTTATTTATTTATTTATTTATTTAGAAATTTTAGCATACATAAAAATACAGGTAAGAGCAGCATGCCAAAGCCACTTATATGCATAGCATTACGGGCTGGCTTAAAATTAACTTAAGATTAACTAAGCAATGATGAAATCAGTGATAAGACATTATTGTAAACAGATAACTATAAAGCACAAATGAGTATTACAAAGACAGGTCATATGGTTGCATGCATTGCTGTTCATTCAGTAGAATGGAGTATTCTGTTAGGTAGTATATTTAAAAAAATAACAAAGTTAGATTGGGTCCTAGGTTTAACATTTATGTGATATAATTGTGAGTAACATTTTGGATATACAATTTATAAGGTTCAGTTATTCAGTATTTATTTGGTTTTGAGTGAGTAAGTGAACTTTGAGAAGAGACTTGAATTTATAAACAGGTTGTGTTTCTTTTATATTTACAGGTAATGAATTCCAGATTTTAGGGCCTTTTATGTGCATTGAGTTTTTGCATAGTGTGAGATGGACACGAGGAACATCAAAGAGTGCCTTGTGATATGGTCATGTGTTCTGTTGAGGTTGGCAAGGAGATGTTTGAGGGGAGGGTTAATATCAGAGTTAAGTGTTCTATGTATGTAATAGGTGCAATAATAAGTATGGATGTTTTGTATGGTGAGTAGGTTGAGTGTTTTGAATATTGGTGGAGTGTGTTGCCTGTAGTGAGAATTTGTTATCATTCTAACTGCAGCCTTTTGTTGGGTAATTAGTGGTCTGAGATGGTTAATTGTTGTTGAGCCCCATGCACAAATTCCATAGGTGAGATAGGGGTATATAAGAGAGTGATAAAGGGCCAGGAGGGCTGACTGTGGAACATAGTACCGTATCTTCGATAGTATGCCTACAGTCTTGGAAATTTTCTTAGAAATTTGTTGTATATGTGTATGAAATTTGAGTCTATTATCGAGGTGGATTCCTAAGAATTTTCCCTCTGTTAGCTTTGTGATAGGTGATCCGTTTATCGTTATGTTAAGAGGTACATCTGTAGCTCTGTTACCAAACTGAATGAAGTAGGTTTTGTCAATGTTTATTGTAAGTTTATTAGTCCTCATCCAGGTAGATATTTTCTGTAATTCGGTGTTTACAGTATTGGCTAGCGTGACTGGGCTCGGGTCAGAGAAGACGTATGTAGTGTCATCTGCAAAAAGTGTGGGTTTGAGTAATTGCGAAGCATTTGGTAGGTCATTTATGTATAGGAGAAAGAGAAGAGGGCCAAGGACACTTCCCTGTGGGACACCAACTGTAATTGGTTGTGCGGAAGAGCTTGCCCCATTTGCGTACACATATTGGCTTCTGTTGCTGAGGTAAGACTTGAGGTAGTTGAGGGAGTGCCCTCTAATACCATAGTGTGACAATTTTACGTGGAGCAAGTCATGGTCAACTGTATCAAAAGTTTTTCGTAAGTCAATGAAGATCCCCAGGGGACTTCTTTTTTCTCTATTGCGTGTATATATGTTCTAGCATGTGTATATAGCATCATTGTTTTTTTATTAGGCATGAACCCCAATTTTGGCGGGGGTTTTAGAATGTTTTGGGGATGAGGTAGGAGAGATTCGTTTTAAATTTAAATTTTTTTTCGAAGTTTTTGAAGAGGGTGTAAATTGGATTTTGGCCTATAGTTTTCAACTCTGTTGGTCTCCTTTTTCTCGTGACGGGATTTTAATTCTTTTATAACAGCACAAAACAAAACTCAACCCCCCCAATTTGGTTTTAGGAAAAAATAAAAGCATAATGATGCAATCTAAAAAGCTAGATCTGCTTTACACGCATTGGAAAAAAAGGGAAATTTCCCCTTTTGGGAATTTTTATGGACTAAAAAAGTTTTGACACAGTAGACCACGACACCCTTTCCAAAAACTTGACCTTTAGGTATAAGGGGCCATGCGCTTGTTATTTCAAATTTACCTTACTAAAGGGTTTAGTATGTTACCATTTTTAAAAAACAGAATCAACAACACGGCCCTTGATACTGGGGTTCCGCAGGGAAAATGTCCTGGTCCCCTGCTTTCCTATATACTCAATGATTTTCCCAAAAATATCCCCCAAAACCTGAAACCCCTTCTCTTTGGACGACAGACTTATGTCAATTTTCACCCCAATCTTCCACCCTCAACACCATTGTTAACGAGGAGCTGATCAAAATATTGACTTTGGTGACAGCCAAAAAAATTACCTTTAACAGACAAAAAAACCCACTATATTTTGTTTTGGTACGAGCAGGGGATGCACAAATTAACATTAAGATCGAAAAACACTTAATTACCAGACATAAAGAGGGGAAAATTTCCCAGGCCTATACCTTGACAACAAACCCGAATTTCGCACCCATACCAACACATAACCAAAAAAATTCCAAAACAGTGGGGTCCTCTCCAAGTACGATACTAGTGCCGCCAAAAAACCCCTTCTCACACTATACCCCTCATTTTTCCCTACCTCACCTATGCTATTTGTCTTGGGGATCACGCAGCAACACACCTAAAGCCAAAAATAACCAAAAAAAAGCTGCAGTAAGAATAATCACTAAATCCCACCTTGGCAACACACCCCCCCACTCTTCATAGTTTCTAACTTACTCCCTATTCAGTACATCCACACTTACTACGTGCAATTACATCTACAGGCCCTTAAACTCCAATATCAACTTGACTAAAACGCTTTCTTGAAGTGTGACAAAAACCCACAGCATAACACCAGACACAAACATCTCTACGACATTTCCCCATGTCCGACTAACCTTTACAAAAATTCAATGTATGTCAAAGGCCCTAAAATCTGGAACACCCTACCTGAGAACTCTAGAACTCAGACACATTCATCACCTTCAAACTACCATTAGAAAACATCTTATCCCCCTGATAAACCCCATCAACTAATTTACACAAATACCACCGGGTGTTCACACTTACACTCACTCACCCATTTGACCAAAAAACAGAAATATTAATCTCAATCTTAAAATAATGAATCCTATGATACCCCAATACTGAAACTATGTACTGTGCCAAAACAAAAGCATTCACATTGCTAAACTCACAAACTAGTATTTAGTCACTTAGCCATAATACCAACTTACCTCATAATTTGTAATATTTTAAAATAAAGAATTAAACTAAGTCTGCCCGAAATGCCTAGCCATGCTAGGCGTTCTAGTGGTACACTCTGTAATCATTATTTAACTACATGTAAACCACACAACAACCAAATTCTGTAAATTCAACATTGTAATCTTCATAGAGAATAAACTTTGAATTTGAATTTGAATTGCTGGTTTACTGGCATGAAGGGTAGGGTATGGCACGGGTTCCATGCTGCATCTGCACTACTAGCGGTGCTGAGGTCCTCTTGGGCACGGAGGGAGATTTCTGACCCCTTCATTCCTCCTGGGAACTATTCCTCCCTGCTTCCCCCTTTTTTTATTCTTTTTTTTATTTTTATTTTCTTCTTTCTTTTTTTTTCTTAAAAACAAAAAGCAAAGGAGTAACCTAACCATGGAGAATCCAATCCATGAACCCACTACCCCCGGGCCCCTTCTTGATACCGCACCCCATTCTGACCCTGCCTTATTTTTAGACCGCTCTTCGGACACTCCTGATGCCCCTGTACCTCTTGCTGGTGCTGTTTCCTCACCCGCTTCAGGTACCGGGGCTTCGACTGGCTCCTTCGATTTGTCTGACCTCCGCTCTCCTTTGACTATGCTTCCGGCCTCTCCCTCTATGGTACGGCAATTTTCCGAATGCCAGCCCTTTTCACGCCGGATAAAACTCCGGTCCTACTCCAAAAACGCCAACGTCAATCTCCTGATGATGCTCCTTCTTTAAACCTTCCCATTCTACTGGGAAAAAGAACGACACGTCATGCACTCCTCCCACGCTCAGTTTCAAAACCACACAATGGACTAAATTCTTTACTTTAAGACCGACTTCTTCTGCCTATCTTTCTGACCATAGTATGGCAAAGCGCTCCTGCGTCATGTTGGTAGAGATATTTCATTTCATGCTCTCAAGAGTGGTATAGCATCGTCACTGTCCAGAATGCACCCAAGCTCATGATCTTTCTCTCCTTTCGAATATCGATACTACTCCTATCCTATTAAAAAAACATCTTTCTCTCAATTCTTGTAGTGGTACTGTCATTCTGCCCCTTTACCATAGTCCAACAGAATTTCCAGTCATGTGGCAATGACATTTTTGAACAGCTGGAACTCTAGGAGCTCCCAATCCTCAAAGTAGACACTTATGTCCTTCCTGCCCGAGGGCGGAGACGTTACCCTTGCAATGTGGCTCGTTTAACTTTTGACAGCCGCAAACCCTCCCGTCCTCTGTATATGTCGGGGGACATGGGTTTACAAGTTCGAAAGGTGATACCTACACCGCAAC
Organism: Cherax quadricarinatus; assembly: GCF_026875155.1. Lineage (NCBI taxonomy): Eukaryota > Metazoa > Arthropoda > Malacostraca > Decapoda > Parastacidae > Cherax > Cherax quadricarinatus. The sequence continues at coordinate 3,471 of NW_026468899.1, read as the reverse complement.
AGTGTAGAAATTGCTGGCGTTTTGGTTACCCAGCGAAAATATTGCAGATCTATAGCGAATGCCCAGTCTGTGGTGCGCGACCATTCTAATACATCTTGCAGCAACCTCCATCTTGCCTTAATTGTAATGAAGCTCACCCTTCGTACTCCCAACCGTTGCCAGGTCTACTTAAATGAACGTGAAATCCATTGCCTCAAAGAGGCAGAAGGTCTCCCTTATGCTATGGAAATTACTCATCTCTGCCTCCAAGGGAGACTACCCCGTGTTTCTTATTCTCGGTTTAAAAAACACCCCCACTTCTGGGGTCCCTTTCTTCTGCAGCCTCCTCTGTTTTACCCCTCCCATAGCCACTCCGGCATCAAAATCCTTTTGCTGTCCTTTGGCTCTGACGTCCCGACTACAACTCGTCTGTTCTCATATCTTCGTGTCCTTCCTCACAAGCCCCAGTATCGACAAGACCTCGTACGACACCTAATACCAACGCCCTCTACTTCTCAGAAGTCCAAAAAAATCCACATTGCTCAAATCTTCTTTGCCCCTTCCTTCCCTTCTTCCACCTCCACACCTTACCTTTCCAGTCTCTGTGCCTAGTTCTTTCCCCTCTCTCTGGCTCTATTACAAGTGTGGAGATTCACCCTCCTCCTCGTACTATGCCTTCCACCCCGTCCCCTCCCAGTTTCTCCTCTTCTGCCACTTCCCAGGTTTCTGCCTCTTCTGTCCCCCCCCCACAACTTCATCTCCAGTCCCTTACACTCTTTCGTCCCCCTCTACTTTGGTATAGTCCATTACTGTCCCAATCTTTGCTCACCCTCCCCCTTCTATCTTCAATATGGTCTCCCATACATCTTTGAATTCAGAAACACTTTAAGCCATTTCTGAATATATTGCAGAGACTAAACCTTCAATGGACACTGATTCACTTCCTGTTCCTTCTCTTCCCTCTCCTCCATCTTCACAACCCCATTCTTCGCAATGCTCCATTCCTTCGCCCGCTTGAACGTCTTCCAATGCCCCACCCCGTGACTTTTCTAACCCCTCTAGTCCATAGGTGCCTTTCCCTACGGATTCCCCGGATTTTCTTCATCCCCCAATCATGGCCTATTTACAGTGGAATATCCGCTGCTCAGGGGTAATCGGGGTGAGCTTCAGATGTTGCTTTCCAGGTTTTCCCCTGTTGGTGCTTGCCTATAAGAAACCCAAAAATTTCACTCAGCTGTTTTCCAACCTATCTCAGGCTATAATTTATTGTATTCTTCAGATCCTTTCTCAGATGGGACCTTTAATGAAAGTGCCCTTCTTCTATGCAATGGTATTCCGTATGTCAACTATTTGTCCATACCCCCGCTGCATTTCACTGCAGCCCGTATCCACTTGAAAAGTGGTTTACAATATGTTCTTTATATCTCTCTTCTTCTCGAGCATTTTCTATCCCAGACTTTGCCTTTCTTGTTTCATCCCCTTTCCACCACCACTTTTTGTTACTTGGTGATTTTAACGCCCACCATTTCCTCTGGGGGGGTCTCATTGTGACTCACGTGGCATCCAGTTTGAGGCTTTTCTCGCCTCTCAAACCCCCCCCATGTTTTTAAATTTCGGGTACTCCCACCCCTTTTGATCCTCGTACTCATAATCTCTCTTGCATCGATCTATCAGTCTGCTCTTCCTCCACTGCACTAGACTTCACCTGGTCGTTTTTACCGACTTACATGACAGCGATCATTTTCCAATCATTCTTACTTCTCCTTCATATTCACCACCTTTCCATAGCCCTCGCTGGCAATTTGATCGGGCAAATTGGGACCGTTACTCGCAGCTCACTGCTTTTAGTGAGGTTCCTTCTTCATCCTCCATTAATGAGCTCCTACACCTCTTCTCGACGTCAGTTTATACCGCAGCTTCTCATTCTATACCCCAAACCTCAGGCAAGCATTCTCAGAAGTGCGTGCCTTGGTGGTCTCCTGCTTGTGCTCGTGCAGTACGTTTGAAACGCGCTGCATGGGGCAGGTACCGATACAATAGAACCAATGAGAGACTTCTTGATTTTAAGCAGAAGCGTGCGATTGCTCGCCGTGCCATCCGTGATGCTAAACGCACTTGCTGGCGAGACTATGTTTCCACCATCACCTCTGCTTCCTCTATGAGTGCAGTCTGGAAAAAAGTGGGGAAATTGAATGGTAAATACTCTCCTGATCCAGCTCCTCTTCTACGGGTCGCCGGTATTGATGTAGCAAACCCTCTTGACATTGCCATTGAAATGGCATTCATCTGGTCTGTATTTCCGGGCTCCATCTATGCCCTCGTTTCTTTCCTCAAAGTCTGCCAGAGAGTTAGTACCCCTTTGGACTTTTCTTCTCTCAGAGAAGAACAGTATAATGTGCCTTTTACACTTCAGGAACTGGAGGCAACACTCTCAGCTTGCCGATGATCGGCAGCTGGACCTGACGACATTCATATTTGTATGTTACAACATTTACATCAGTCAGCCCTTGTAGTCCTCTTACACCTCTTCAATCCTATTTGGGCACAAGGAGTTTTTTCTCCAGCTGTGGAAATTGCCATTTTTCTTTTTTCCCCAAGCCGTTACTACAGGACATGAGCCTCCCACTATCGTCCATCGCCCCTTACTAGTGCAGTTTGCAAGTGATGGAACGTCTGGTAAATCGCCATTTAATGTGGTATTTAGAGACACACAACAGTCTCTCCGCTAGTCAATATGGCTTTTCGTAAGTGCCGTTCTACCATAGACCCCTTACTACGCTTGGATACGTATGTTCGTAATGCCCTTTTCAAATAATCACTCAGTTATTGCCATATTTTTTGACCTTCAGAAGGCATAAGACACAACTTGGAGGGATAATATTTTGGCCCAAGCCCACTCCTTAGGCCCCCGAGGCAATCTTCATCCTTCCTTAAGAACTTTTTAACTGACAGACACTTCGAGTTCGAGTCAATAATGTGCTTTCCCCCGGGCTTTGTCCAAGCTGAAGGTGTCCCTCAGGATGTGTTCTGAGCACAACACTTTTCCCTTGCTATAAATGAATTGGCCTCTGTTCTTCCACCCAATATTTTTGGGCATCACTCTATGTTTATGACTTCGCTATTGCTGTGCAGGCGCTGACTGTCATCTCATTGCAGTTTCTCTCCAGCAATGCGGTCGACCGTGTTTCCACTTGGGCCACCACACATGGGTTTAAATTTTCTAGTACCCAAAACTCACCAAATTACTTTCACTAGACGCTCTGTCATCTCCGACATCCTTTGTATCTCTAGGCTCTCATACCCCAACGTGATACAGTCAGGTTCTAGGCCTTCTCTTTGACCGAGTTTATCCGGAAACCTCACATTACTCTCGAAGGCCACTTGTCACAGCCACTAAACCTTCTTAAACCCTTGCTCATCTTTCCTGGGAGCTGATCGCGAACTCTGCTTCCCTACATCAGCCTCGTTTTATCGAATCGTTAGGGGCCTTTT
>NW_026468898.1:0-12045 GCF_026875155.1 Cherax quadricarinatus | reverse complement strand
ACCGGCCCTAAACATCATTTGTAAAGGAGGGGGTGCGGAGGGGCGCAGCAGTAAAGGGCTATTGAGGGGGAGTTGGAGAGGGTTACGGCTTATTACATTACAGAGGGGAGAGTTACAGCGAACAAGACCCTGAGATCAGGGCAAAAGGGTGCGCAGTAAAGGGGAGGTCAGGTGGCACCTGTGGTGGACAGTGCGAGTGCCATGGAAGGACATGGGGGCCGATTAAGGGTGGAGGGTGGAAGTCCATTGTGCTGGCTAAAAAGGAGTCAGATATGGAAAGAGGGACCAAAAAGGGAAAAGGGCGCAGCGTAAATTTCGGCGATGTTCAAAACCCTGCAAAGGCCGGGAAAAAACAGGGGTTTTGGGGTACCCGAGTGACTTCGAGAGGGCCACAAAAAAGGGGGGGGGGAGGGTTGGAAAAGGGGGGGAGTATGGGAGTAGATAGAAAAAAATTGGGGATGCTTAGACAAACCCTCCGCCCTAACTAAACTGCTGGAGAAGACACTCATCAAGCCAAAATTTAGCCCTGTCAGAAGACCTTGTCCCCTAGTATAGCTTCGTGACCCCTACAAAAAGTTTGGGTCATTTTGACTGCTAGCTCGTCCGCAGTTGGTATATGATATTACAACTCCCAGATGTTTGCTGAGGTTCTCCCACGTCACTCCTTGCTCGTGGTGTGCGCCAGCACGTCCAGTCGAGAAGTGTCATTGGGTTTGCCAAAAGTCGTGCCCATTGTCGAGTTTTGACAATGCCTCACTCGGGGGCACCACTGTCATGCCCCATGTTGGTGAAAACCCCATGACTCTACACACTGCTTCCCGTTGGGGGGAACTGTAACCCATTACATCACAGTCGCCCCAGCGATGTTCCCCGTGTTTTCAGTATTGCAGCGCAGGAAGGCAAACAGTATCCTCGACCTCCTGCCCCAGACCAGATGTTTAGCAACCCCATTTTGTTTTTTTCTTCCCTCTCTGTAGAAGTTTTTCCCCTGTCCATTGATTTAAATGATTTTTTTGTGTTCTGTGCCCTGTTCCTATGAGAGGAGCTGAGTTTTTTTACCAAATAGTTTGTCACGTCGGGGTGATGCGAGGTAGGGGGGCCCAGCAAAGTAGGACAGCCGAATATCTGCACAGATGCCTATCTTTTCCCTCTTAGTTCATATTTCTGGCACTAAATCACCCTCTCTAGGCCTGCCCTGGTCGAGGGAATGGCCCACTCAGCATTCTGATGGCCCTAGCGAAAGACAACAGGCCTATCCCTCTCTCCCCTCGTGGCGGCCCCCCCCGGGCCATGGGCACAAACACCAAAAAGCTGTGACCCCAGACTTTGCAAAAAAAGTAAAAAGCCCCCAAAGATGATTATCTTTGATCCCGCTTGCTGCGCAAAACCAAATAATCTTTTTCACACACACCACCCACACACCCACTTTCCCCGCAGATGGGTGCACAAGGTCGGAAAACCCTTTTAGTTTTTTTTTGGCATGCAGTAATACTAGCAGTAATAGGGGTGGGACAACTCGTAAAAAACCCTACGAAATAATAAAGTTATTATTAAAAAACAGTGGGAAAGGAAGCCTGAAATCTTAAATTTTTAAAAAGTCCCAAACCCGTTGGGGCTAGTAGGCACCTGTTGCCACACAGTTAAAATATAAAAAGGTCAAAGTGTGTGTGAATGGGGGTGTTCAAAAAATTACCAGCTTTGGATAACAATTGAAATGTGGCAAAACTTTGAGGGGGGAAAAAAATTAAAAAGCAAAAGGAAAAAAAGGAAAAATAAAGAAATTAATAAGGGAAAGGGGCAGAGTGACCTGCTGAAGCATGACATCCAAAAAGCTGCGGCCATTATACATATAAGTGAAGTGTTATAATGTGAAGTGTATCACTAAGTGAAAAGTGAAAAACATGTGAGGAAAGCGGGATGTATGAGCAATATGGTTTTAAATCACAGGTGAAGGATCTCCAAAAAGTGATGAAGGCCTAGTACACGACTCGTTCGCACGGCAATTTTTCACCGCCCACCCCCTGCCACGCAAGTATTGTTCACATATTGTGGTAGCATCTGGGCTCTGGATTCTGGGGACTTGCACACTGTTAGAACTGGTCTCTCACTCCTGCAAGCTTTACCGAATTAGGAGTAGAAATTGCATATGATAAGTGAAGACAGTGTTGATGAGAGTGGTGAGGAGGAGAGTGGTCTAGCCGAGGAGTTAAACGTTAGTATTACTACCGGTAGTTATTAGCAGTATGAATACTTAGAAAAGCTAGGAAGTCCTCTCTCATTGTGAGCAAGGAATAGGGATTAATAACCAGCAGTAAATGATACTAAATCCAGAAAAGGGCAATAAGTGGGAGAGCGTAGCTATATAGGAAAGACAGCTGGGACTAAATTTGAGCATACACAACAGGAGTGCTTAAAACGGATCTTTCAAATTAAAAAAAAAACCACAACAACCCCTCCCCTACCACTCTTACCATCTCTCCCTCACACACACACACACATTGCATTGCACACACACACACTCACACACACCACACACACACACACACCACACAACACCCACACACTCCCACACACACACAAGGGTTAGACACTTACAGAAGCTTTAGACCCTAGCACCCAATTTCCACTTTTTAAAAGTTAGTATAGATATGGTTAGTATTACTATTGGTACTTTTTTTTTTTAGAATTAGGTATGTATTAAGCAGTATCTCCCCATCACCCTCCCCCAAAACACACGAACACACACACATCACACACACACACACGCACAACAAACCACACCCATATACATACACACAGTATTAGAAACAGAAGTTGAAGTTTGTTTGTATACAAATGCAGAGGGAATTAACGAATAAATAATGGGGAATGGCAAGAAAGAAAATCATGAGAGTCCCCAGACATCATAGCAGTTACAGAACAAACTCACAGAGACAATAGCAAGATGCAATTTTCCGAGGTACCAGTTCTGAGGAAAGATAGAAGGGGCCAGGGGGGAGAAGGGGTTGCTCTGCTCGTAAATATCGTTGGAAAATTCGAGAAAAGGGAGGCATAGACGAGCACGGCGGAAAGGGAACTACTTAGTAGGTGCACTTCGTCTGGGGAAGCACAAGGTTGTAATTGCAGTGATGTACAATCCACACAGAACTGCAGGAGGCCAAGGAGAGGAATATGAAGAGAGCAAAAGAAGCAATGGGGACACACTTGTTGAGGTGGCAAAAGAGCTCACTCTGCAGAGCAAAGTTGCTTGTTTTGGGGGATTTCAACCACAGGGGAGTTGCTGTGTAAAACCTGGAGCACCTAGGGGTCCCCGAAAAACATTGGAGGAGCCAAGATGTTGGAATGTGGTTGCTGGTATAACCTCATGCACCAGTATGTTAAGAATGGCTACCAGTGTTCGAAAGGAGGGGAGGATGGACCAGTTTAAGATTGGACCTTGTGTTCACCTGGGCTGTTCAGTCATTGAAGATATACTTATGAGAGTTCCTAAGAGCTATGTGGAACACGGGTTTTGTGATTTTTGAATACATAGTAGAGTTGCAAGTGGAGAGAGTAACAGGAGTTGAATGGGAAAAAGCTTGTCTATAAAAGAGATGACTACTTAGGTTGAGGAACTTCCTGCAGGAGGGGTTCCATGGGGACAGAGAACTGGCCAGGGTAAGCCAAGAGTAAGTGAAAGATGGGTATTTATAACAACAAAATGCTAGGAGGCAGTGGAAAGGTTTATTCACCAGGGCAACAGAAAAATGGGAAGGGACCAGACGAGCCCCCTGTTTTACCCAAACTGTGTTAAGGATAAGGTATAATCAAAGTGCAATAGAGAATGGAAAAAAGTACAGAAGGCAGAGAAAAACACATGGAAATTAGGGAGATAAGTGCAGAAACAGCAACGAGTATGCACAGGTAAGGTGGGAGGGCCAGCGACAGTATGAAAATAACTTAGCATCGAAATTAAGATTGACCGAAGCTTTTTATGCCACATCGGGAGGATGCACAACAGTCAAAGACAGGTGATCCCAGACTGAGGAACAGAAGGTTGGAGAACTCACAAGAATTGCTCAGGAGGTATGTGAGGAGCTAAACAGGAGATTTTAAGGAAGTTTTTGCTATTAAAGACGGATGGGGGCTCTCTCGGAAGACAGGCACAGAAGGGAACATCAAGATGGAATATACAAACAAGGTGTTGGATGACATACTCAAACAACCGAGGAGGAGGTGCAGAAGCCTGCTAAGTGACCTTGATACCTCAAAGGCGTGGGACTGGGGACAACATCTCCCCGTGGGTCCTTAGAGAAGGAGCAGAGATATGGCTGTGTGTTGCCACTTAACCACAATCTTCACACATTCCCTTGAAATTGGCAACTACCTGAGAAATGGAAAAGACAGCAAATGTAGTCCCAATATTTAAGAAAAGGAAAACAGAAATGAGGCGTCTAAACTTCGACCTGTGTCTCTGACATATATTTTGTGCAAAGGTCATGGAGAAGATTATCAGGAGGTGAAGTGGTGGAACACTGGAATCGGAACAAGATTGTAAATAAAAACCAAGATCGGCTCATGTAGAATGCAAAATTCCTGGTGTCACAACCTTCTGGAGTTTTTATGACAAGGTAACAGAAGTAAGACACGAGAGAGAGGGGTGGGTTGATTGTGTTTTTCCTAGGAGTGCATGGAAGGACTTTGACACAGTTCCCCACAATAGATTTGTTGTAACAAAAAAGGCACAATACCGTGAATGGTAAACGATTACACAATAACCAGCACTTAAAAGAGAAGCTTACGAAGACGTTTCGGTCCGACTTGGACCATTGGTCAAAGTCTCACGGTGACTTTGTCAATGGTCCAAGTGGGACCGAAACGTCGTCGTAAGCTTCTCTCTTTTATGGTGGGTTATTTGTGTATAGATTTGTGTAGAGCTGGAGGTCAGGCACATATAACAAGGTGGGCACTGCAATTGATCAGGGAATACCTGGAGGGAGGCATAACAAGAGTCATGGTCGTGAAGAGGTATCCACAGTGAGCGCCTGTTGACGTGCGGGGTCCCACAGGGTCAGTTCTAAGACCAGTGCTATTTTTGATATATGGAAAAACGACATGGAAGGAAGGAATAGACATTGAAGTGGCCCTATTTGCAGCTGATGTCAAGATGATGGATGAATTAAATCGGAATGAGGTTATGAAGAAGGACTGCAAAGACACTGGACAGGCCTGGGTCAAGTGGTCCAGAAACTGGCTTCTCGATTTCTCAACCCTGCCTAATGCAAAGTCCATGAGATTGGGGAGGGGGCAAAGAAGATCACAGACAGAGTATAGGCTAGGTGGACAAAGACTTACAGCTCACTCAGGGAGAAAAAAAGACCTTGGGGTGTCCAAACAACGAGCACATCTCCGGAGGCACACATCACCAAAATAACTGCTGCAGCATACTGGGCGCCTGGCAAACCTGAGATAGCATTCTGATACTTAATAGAATCGTTCAAGACACGTGCACTCTGTATGTTAGGCCCATACGGGAGTATGCAGTAACAGTTCTAGGAAACCCTCACCTGGTAAAGCACGTAAGAAGTTAGAGGAAAAGTACAAAGGGTTAGACAAAAAAGGCTAGTCCCCGAAGCTCAGGGGAATGTCGTATGAGAAAGGTGAGGAAATCGGAACTGGAGTCACTGGAGGACAGAGGGTCAGGGGAGACATGATAACGAGTACAAGATACTGCGGGGGAATAGACAAGGTGGACTGAGATAGGATGTTCCAGAGAGGGTAATCACAGAAACAAGGTGTCACAACTGGAAGCTGAAGACTCAGACGAGTCACAGGGGACGTTAGGAAGAGTATTTTCTTCAGTCCAGAGTCTCAGGAGTGGAATTAGCCTAGCAAGTGATGTAGTGGAGGCAGGACCATACATTGTTTTAAGAAGAGGTCGACAAAAATCAGGAAGGGAGTGGGAGGGGAGGGACCTAGTAGCGATCGGTGAAGAGGCGGGGCCAGGAGCTGAATCCCGACCCCTGCAACCACAATTTGGTAAGTATAATTATGTGAGTACACACACATGCACTAACACACACCAACACACCACAGTCCATGCACGCACTAGGAGTTTGGACCTCGACCCCTTGCAACGTCAACTAGGGTGAGTACACCACACACTCGCACTAACACCATCCACACACACACACACACACACACACACACACACACTCACCACACCACACACTCACACATCAACACACAACACACACACACGCGGCGCGCGCGCGCGCATATAAACACACACACATGTGAGTGCAACAGTGACAGAAAACTCTCCCAGACTCCTTAATATCTATATTAAAAAACAATGTAAGCAAAATGTCATAATAGAAAAATTAGCATAAAATATACTTCAACCCCCTCTTCTTCCTTCTCAAATGTTCTTCGTCTCTCACTCTCGTCCTCTTTCTGCCCCCAATTGTCCTCGTCCTCTTTCTCCCCCTTGTCCTCGTCTCTTCCCCCCTTGTCTCGTCCTCTTTCCATATTGTCCTGTCCTCTTCCCCCTCCTCTTCCTCCTTTTCCCTTGCCTCCTCCTCTTGCTGGCCCCCTTTCCCTCTTCGCACGTCCCCCTCATGGTGTGCTCCCAATAAGTCTGTTTCGTTTGGGAAAAAACCATGGTCTTGAAGGTTTTCGAGTGAACCACCGGGGTTATTGTGATGACCCCCGGGGTTATCTGTAAAATGGCACAGGGGTGTTTGTGGTGATCCATGGGTGTTCTGTGATGTTTCCCCGGGGGTGTTTGGATGATCCTCACAGGTCTTAGGTGAATGAAACATGTGGAATTTTTTTGATCGATCCACATTTTGGCGACGACGATTTTCACTTCGGCCGGGGGGACATATGCCTTTCAGTTTTAAGGTTTCGCATAAGAATATTGTTTTTTTCTTGTGAGTGATCCACGGGTGTTCCCTGAGTGCCCACAGAGGTTCTGTATTGATCACAGGGGGCTTTGTGAATGAAACATAGAGGTTTTTTTTTTGAGTGAACCACTTTTAGGCGACGGGTTTTTACCCTTCAGAGCCGGAGACTTTATGCCCCCTTTAAGCATCAAGGGTTTAGGTTGAAATATTGTTTTCATATGGGCAAATGGTACCCTCGGGTGCCATTGTCTCCTCGGGCATAGTAAAATTTAATTAATGGCCACATTGTTCAAACTTCTTTTCATTTTGTGATAGTGGCACTATAAGGTATGTTCGATATTAAAAAAAAGTTTTAAATTTTTCTGTTTCTTTAATCCTGTTTTGCAGGTACCAGTGGTAAATCAGTGGTTCCGGCAACCCCGGTTATGAGGACGAGCAGTTGTCAAGTTTTTGGGTCATCCTGGTTGCTAGCTACCGGGATGAAAGTTTTTCAAAGTGGCACCAGCCATCCTGGTTTGCTAGCTACCAAGGGGATGCCCCGTTGTACGTGGTACCAGCATATGGTTTTCTGCTACCACGGAAAAGCAGTTGTCACAGTGGTCCCCCCGTGGTTTTTTGTACCACGGGGACCAGTTTTTCACTGGGACCTGGATTTTTTTGCCCCATTAGCCAGGATTTTACTTGATAGTTCATGCCCCAAAGCAATCGGCTTTTTCGTATGAAAAATTTTTTCAAATTTTGGGGGAAAATGCTACCCTCGGGGAATTTTCCCCGTGGCATATAAATTTAATTATACCAATTTTTTCAAAACAATTCTTTTCATTTGTGGTTGGCACCCTGGTTTTCTAAAAAAACCGTTAAAATTTTTGGGTTTTTTTTTCCGGAAAACCGAGGACCCGTTTGTAAACAGTGGTTCCCACCCCTGGGTTTTCTACCCCGGAGGGCCCGTTTGTACATTTTAGGGGCCTCATGGTTTTCTAGCACCACGGATGCCCCTTGTCCAGTGGTACACATCACTGGTTTGCTAGTACCACGGGGGCAGTTGTCACGTGGACCAGCCATCATTTGGTTTTTAGCTACCCCGGGAGACCCGTTGACAGTGGACAGATCACTGGTTTTAGTTCTACGGGGATATGTTTCACGTTCAGCCTCACTGGTTTTCTAGCTACAAAAGGGATGACCGGCCCCGTGGCACCAGCCTCATGGTTTGTAGCTACCCCCCGGGTTTTTCAGTTGTCACAGTGGCACCCGGTTTTTGGCTTTCTATCACGGGGGGACCGTTGCACGTGGACCAGCCTACTGGTTTTTCACCCCGGGATGCAGTTGTCCAGTGGACCGCCACACTGGTTCTAAAGTTGGTTCCGGTGTCCCATTATAGTACGGTTGCTTCAAGCTGGAACAGGTCAAAGTGGTACCGACCCCTGTTCCCAGGAAGTGGTTAGGGTAAACTAATTAATTTGGTGGGACATAGGGTTTTTAAAATCCTGGACAAACCCATTTTCCAATTTTTTATAACCCCGAAACAAATGCCGGAAGTGGGAAGGGTAAAAGCTTTTGGAATTCAGAAATCGCAATTCTTCGTTCCCAGTTTAAAATAGAAGTTTCCTTCTCCCCCTTTTCAGGCTTTTTTGAAAATTATGCCTATTAAGGCCCGTTGTTAAAAGCCCAACAGGGTTTAAAACTAGGCTTTTGGGATCCCAAGTCTCTGTCGCCAAAGCAATTGAAAAATTCCCCAAGAAGAGGTTTGGCGGAGGTTTTTCCCCAGGTATTCACCATGAGAGGTTCCTCCACCCCGCAGGAGGTTTCATTTTTTTCGTTCCATCTTGTCGCCCACGGGACAAACTTGTTGATAAAAAGTAAAAATTTATCACAAAACTTATCAGTGAGAAGTGCCCAAGTTTTTTGGTATTCCTTTTTGATATTTTTAAATATGAGTATTGGAGAAATTCAAAATTTACCTTTAATTAACCTTAATGGAATTATAGTTAAACGGAAATATATTTGGGTTGTCCTTTTGTAAGCGTGTGCCGGGTAGCCTTTTTGGGGACGGTGTAGTGTTTAGTGAGGGGAAACAGCTGTAACGTGATAATAAACGGCGTGTGTTTAGTTTTTAGTGCCATTTTGGAATATTGTTGTGAAGATCTGGTAAAGTGATGTGAAAAATGTGGTAAAGTGACAATGCAAGTGTGTATTGTTTGGAAAAAGTGTTCTAAACCACTTGAGGATCTTGCCCATAGATCTAGGGTTTTTAAAATTCTGGGTCAGTGGGGTTAGAACTACCCTATGAGCTCACCTCAGTTTAAGCTGTGCCCCGGAAATTGGGTTTGATTGACAGAATTGGTTATTGGTAAGTGTGACCATGTAAAAAAATATGCAGCACAAAGTGCATAATTTGAAAAAACTGGACTGTAAGGGTTTAAAAAAACGCTGCGGGTATTTTCGTTTTGGTTTTTACAGTTTTATTTTCGGGGGTTTTTTATCTCTTTGATGAATGTAAGATATATTCAGAAAAAGAGGTGATTTTTTTTTTTGGGTTTTAAAGGAGAAAATAGCTTGAAAATAAATTAAAGAAAGGGGACAAAATCATGTAACCCCTCCCATACGGTTAGGTCGGGAGATATGCGTTAGGGAATAGCTGAATGTAATGTATACGGTTAATACTAAAGCATAGAAGTAAATCTTCAATTTTTTTTTTTTTAGAATAAATTCAAAATATTAAGTGAATTTATAAAGGGGGTGGCTTTGGGACGAAAATAATGAAGATTTTTTGTTTAGTCCGAAAGTTGAAGATTGAGACACTTATGAAAAATATGGGAATTTTTTTTGAAAAAAAACGTTTTGCCCTGTCATATTTCGTTCATGGAGGGTTTGGTGTTTTATTGCGTGTTTGGGAAAAGGTTTAGGGGTATATTTATCGCCATGGACAAGTTTCCCGCATATTTCGTCCCCTTTGTACGGGTTTTTCCCGGGGACTTATTTTTGGCCTGGACAGAGAAGAATTCCACGAATCAGGAAGTCAAAAAAGAAACGCATTAAATGGAAGAAAAGTTTAAAGAAAATGCTCTCCCGATGTGGTTGTTTCTAATAAATTACCAAAAAACCAATGTGCTAACACTATTTGTCAAGGCTCAAAAGGGGCCTTCAAAGAAAAACATTTTTTTGAGATGTGAATAAACCCCCTATGAAAAAGTACATTTAGATTAGTGTTTTTTTTTTAAAAAATTGGGGGTAAACAAAATCACTGTTGGTTAGGAACAGGAAAAAGACAGTAGAAGGGGTAGAAGATGTTTTTTGCCCAAAATCTGGCAGATCAGGGATTTAAAAGAAACAGTGCAGCACTGAAAGAGAAAGGGTCAAGTTCCCTATCCCGACATACGACGGACAAAATATTGCCCAAATTGATTTAAACATTGGAATGATTACACTGTTTTGTGCAAAATTTAAAAAAAAGTAAACATAGGGTTCACTTGCTGAAAACAGCAGGAGGCCCAATGATTTGGCCCCTTTCCTCTCAAAGGGGGGAAAGAAGCTGATATTGATTCAGGGGGAAAATGTACTAGTTACGAAAATAATTTGATATTTTCCCCAGAAAATTATCAAAAGGGAAAAGAAATGAATGAAGCGCTGTAAGTTGTGGGTTTAGATGCGAAGTATTGCGTAAAAAAAACAAAGCCAAAAAGACTCAGATTTTACAGCCAATATTGGACTTGTAAATAAAAAAGTTGAACAGTATTTGGGGTTGGTTAACTTTTGAATTAAACCACAACATTTTCCTAGCAATTATCGCAGACTTTCGACAAAAGAAAGCACAAATTACATTAGCTCCAGAAGAACAAAAAAGCTATGAGTCTATGATAAAATCATACAAGAAAAAGTTGGACAATAAATTCACTGAGGAAGTAGTAAGAAGTTGAAGAGAGAAACTATTATCTCCCACACCTGGAGTCGAAAAAATCTGAAAGTATGAAGATTGGGGTTGATGATGTTTAAAAATTGGAATAAAAAAATGAAAGAGGAAAAATTGGCTAATGAATGTATGAGTTGGATTTAAGAAAGTGTGAGATTGGATTAAAGAATGTAGGAAGACTGAATAATGAATTTAATGAAGATTGGTTAATGAAAGTAGTGATGATTATTAATAAATATAGTGAGACTGGGTTAATAATGTAGTGCGATTGAAATTTCGAATGTAGTGAAAATTTGGGTTTATGAATGTAGTGAATTTTGGTTTAATGAAAATAGTGAAGATTGGATAATGAATGAGTGTGATTGAAAATAATGAATGAAGGGAAGATTGGATTGATGAATTTTAAATGAAGATTGAATTAATAAATTTAAAAATGTTGAAGGATTAATGAATGTAGTGAGATTGGATTAATAAATGTAGTGGATTGGCCGTGCAGTAGTGAAGATTTGGGCACTTGACAGAGTGAAGATTGAACATCGACAGTAGTGAAAATTGGCAGTGAGTTTGAAAATGACAGTGATTTTTAGACAGACAGTATGAAAGATCAAAAAATGACAATAAGTGAAAATTGGGTTTTGAAGTAGTGAAAATTGGATTAAAGAACGGAATAAAAAATTTGGGTTTTGAATGGAGTAAGATTTAAAGCTTTAAAGAGCGAAGTTGGACACTTAAAGTAGGAAAATTGGATATGAATGTAGTGAAAATTGGATATATGAATGAAGTGAGATTGGCACTTTGGCTTTTAGAATTGGGGCCTTGACAGTAGTGAAGATAGGCACTTTACACTAGGGGAAAATTAGAACTTGACAGTAGTGAAATTGGACACTTGACAAAAGTGAAGGCTGGACTGAATGTAGGAACATTGGAACTTGACAGAAAAAAAAAATTGGAACTTACGTAGTAAGATTGGACACTTGACGAAGTGAGTAGGACATATGAATGTAGTGAAAATTGGCATTTACAGTGTGAAGATTTGGGAAAATAATGAAGTGAAGATTTGGACACTGATGTATTGAAGATTGGACACACGACGCAGTGAAAATTGGAAACATGACGTAGTGAGATTGGACACTGAATTAATGAAGGTTTTGGAAAATGAAAGTATTGAAGATTGGACATTGACGTTTTGGAAGTTGGCACTGAATGTAATGAAGATTTGGGCACATGAATTATTGAAAAATTGGACATTTG
>NW_026468897.1:0-12370 GCF_026875155.1 Cherax quadricarinatus | reverse complement strand
ACCCATTGGGGGCCCTTTTCACTTGTATAGCGCTCGTCTCCCCATGGGTACAGTGAACTCTTGTTTACCCCCCTTATGCCCCCTCTTAATTGATGGGTTGGAGAAAACATCGCACCCAGTTATCACCTAGCCCTCTGGGTTTTTTTGGGTTTTAGTGTTTCCAAAAGAATTATAAAATTAATAAAAGTATTATTTTTAAAATCGGCATCTCCACATCGACAGTTCAGATGACCAACGCAAGTCCCACCTTCCCTTCAGAGTGCATGTATTTGTTACTGTTTTTCCACCCCCAAAACGCTGTCCAGCTAACCGGTTGTCTTAAATTCTTCATACCTATTACTTGCTTAAACTCCAAAAAGACGTCAATAATAATAATAATATTAGACCCACTGAAAAGGTTATATAATATCAGTGCAAAATTTGCCTTATTAATCCTGTGGTGCGGGGCCCTTGAACTTTAACTTTACCCTAATGAGAAACGCCTCAGACTTGTTTTGCCTTGGCTGTCCTCAGCAATGGATGTGTTTTATGTGTTGTTTCACAGTGAATTTATTTACAAAATTAAGAGCCCCTATCCTATTGAGTCATTTACAAGTCAGATGTTATCCTACTTAGTCATTTAGATGGAGCTGTTGTTTTATTTACAGGATAAATTTCTGTATCATCCCTCAGATTTTTTTAAAATTAGGCCCCATACAGATTATTACCACCCTTCAAGGTGCCTCCACAATAGGCTCCACCAAATCACTATCACACACAACACACACACACACACCACACACAACACACAAAACACACACCAACACAACAACATTAATATGTGGTTAGGTTAGGTAAGGTTTGTCAGGAAACAGACAAGTGTTTCCTGACGCGGTCTTAGTCAGAGGGACCCGCCTTTGGATCCAAGCTTTGGTCATCTGACCGAGGCCCATTCCTCTTTTGGTTACCGGTCCACCTGTAAAATTATGGTCATTTATTCCCATGTACGTAGAACATATTGAGTGTGTCAGTGGAAGAATATAGGCTGTGTGTAGTATAAGGTACCAATTTATACAACATATACAAGACTTATGCCGAGATGCCTGTGATTTTCCAAATTGTTCTAGTCATTGTTTTCGTGATGCTGATTGTAACTAGTGAAATTAATTCTTGGTGGAGAACATTTATTTTAGATTTGCTTATAATTTATATTGGGTCAGCTTTGTCCCTAGTTGCCTGTGGCAGACCTGCTATTGTACCCGTCAACATTTGTTTTTGCACGATTTTAACTTTCTCAAGAGCCCCCCCCATCTGTCTCTTTTTCTTAAATCATTTAACAAAGTTTGGGGGGAAACTGAAAACTCAAAAACGTCCATTTTTGAAAAGTCGTAGTTTATCAGTGATAGAGATGCTGTTGGTTCCTAAGTGGTAGATTTTAACCCCAAACTCAAGGACATTGGATTTTATAATACTACCCGACAGTCACAAAAAATTAAATCGCCGATGAAGGGAATTTTGTCTGATATCCCCGTCATTTTTCCCGCGGGCTTAGCGATATCGAGGGGGGGATCCCGTTATCGAACTAGCGGCTTCCTTCGTCTTAGTAATACAGTGTATTTCTTTACACATAAAGTAATTGATATTTCCGTAATTTCCCTTTTGGGATTGGAGAAAGTAACGCAGTGTAATCGTCCACTGTTCACAGCATTCTCACAAGAAAGGTAAACATTCAGATTTAAAAGCATCCTATTTTCCTCGGCAACCTTGTCGTCAGATTAGCGAGGGCCGTTTTTTAATTTATTTGTGATAAAAAAAATATTGGTTTACGTAACCGGTTACCTAATTAAACTTAGTGCACATAAAATATAGAAAACACATTTGAAAAACGGAAAACGTTTAATATAATTGACGGTGAGCCAAACGTCAAAAATTTGCGTTTTTCGGTAAGGAAGTGTAGTGTTTTGCTCCAAAAAAGTTCATGAAATTTACGACTAGTATTACTAGTGCTGAACCTTTTGAACCTTATCATATGATGAAACTTTGAATTTTCCCCACTTCTGTTGACCGAGGATCGGGTACGCACAACCTCACTCCCAGCTACTCGCAAGTCCTCCTGGCTCCCCTCAGTTTTAGCTTGTGACTTGCAGCTGACTGTAATGCTTAACTTTTTTCCAACGACTTAGACCTTTTCGTTTATGTAGTGTTTTTTTTTTTAATTACCGGGGTGCCTGTGGGGACCTCGGAGAACTTTTAAAGAGTTTTTAACATTGACACTGTACTAGGATTATTAACTGCTGGGTATAGTAGCAGACATCTTGACATACTATATAGAAAGCCCTGCTTATGCAGATCATTACTGGCAACTTAGGTTAATCTTGTCTCCCAGTCTGGTAACACCCAGGTACGTACTTACTGCTAAGTAAACAGAGGCAGCAGGTGTAAGGAAACAACTAACGCTTCACCATGCCCGGGGGTCGATCTGGACTCTCAGTGCTGTGAGGACGTTTCCAACAACGCCACGAATGAAATACTAGGTAAAGTATTGGGTGATTTACCAGGTCAGAGCACCTGGTGTCTACCAGGTCAGAGACCTAGTGATCTATTTAGGCAAAACACCTAGTGATCTAACAGGTCGGAGCACCCAGTGATCTAACAGGTCAGAGCACTTTGTGATCCAATTGATTTTGAGCATCCCGTGATTTTAACAGGTCAGAAACACCTAGTGATCTAAAATGGTCAGAGCATTTAGTGATCTAAAAAGGTCAGTGTACTAGTGATCTAATAGGTCAGAGCACCTGGTGATAACAGGTCAGAGCACCTAGTGATTTTTAAGGTCAACACCTTGTGAGCTACAGGTCAGAGTCTGAATTAGAATTTTGTTTTGATTAAAACTTATCTGTGTAAACAGAGAAATTAAATAAACTTTTATAGTACGGTAGTTCTTAAAATTAAACAACAGGGAGTTATTGCTCTTTTTCCTGGGAAAAGATACATATTGAGAAAGGGAAGTGGAGAGCAAGATAAATCATAGTGAAAGGAATAGACGGGGTAGAAACAGTGTTGAGGGAGGGGAAGAGGCAAGGGTGTCAATAAGGATCATCCTGTGTTGATGACTCAAAAACAGCTGTTATGAAGACTACCTGTGCCAAGGGACCCCCATCAGAAGGATCTAAGTTTATCTGTTTCTCCCTTTTTGCCTCCGAGGTCATCGCTCCTGCGGCTCGTTGTCAGACCAGACCTTTTGATAGTGTTTGGTCAAAAACTGAAAGGCCTGGGGTCAGTTCCCGGGCGGTTAGATTCACTGGTAAGCTTTCTTATATTTGCTACCATGTTCTCATATCAGTAAATAGGTACCTAGATCTAGTTAGTCGGGTGCTATGCATGCACCTGGGCAAGGACCTCTTTGGAAACAATACGTTAATGATAAGAAAGAAAAATATCAGGAATTCTGCCGAAGTGCAAAATGGGTTTGCGTTTAATACTGGCTTGATAAGGCGTTATTGCCTCATTGGATAGTTAGTGTCCACAATCCACTACCTAGCACTGTAAACTGTGTTCAGTGTTTTTGTGAGTATTGACTCGAGATGATGAACCTCAAAATTGAGTTATGGTACTTGAGTGTCTCAAGAAAATCCCAAATTTATCTCTAGGCTCCTCTTAATGATTGATGATTGAGCCATGTTAAATATTTCATACATATTACAATCTTATGAACTATTTATGCACCACAGCATTGAAAGTGACCTCACACACACACCAGCACACCCTTGTATAAACAAATACATGTAGTCTACTACTGATAGCTTTGTTTTGTCCAGCAGCCGATGTCTGGAGGTATGGCAACACCTAAACACCATCCAAATGTTAGGGCAGATTTGAACTATCTCAACACCTCAGACTTTTACATTGCTCTGTATGTCACAGGTGTTGTATATCACAGGTGTTTTCTGTCATAAGTGTGTGTGGGAGCCTTAGTGGTGGAGAGAGAGAGAGAGAGAGAGAGAGAGAGAGAGAGAGAGTTGGGAGAGTATGATTGAAAATAGTTGGAGACGTGATTTTTATCTGACTAGAATAATTTAGTTCACTGATTCACAAGTTGGGGAAATATATTGTTTTAACAAAATAGATTACATCGGTGATATGCTGCTACACTATTCTGTTTGACAGTTACACAGTGAAAACACACATTCCCAGGCACTGTATAACCCCTGCGAGTTTTAGCGATTTTCTCTGATTGAAATATTAAAATGTTACCTATTCTATGATAATTATACCATAGGAAACACCAAAGTGTTTCACTTGGTCAGAAGTCGGGGAGCCCAGGTAAATTACACAACATGGGGTAAAGATGAAATCTCGTGGGTAGTGTAGGCTCAGTAAACATAAATAAAATTGCACAAAAATTTTGTATTTTATAAACGAGGCAAATTATTAGTTATATTTTTTTCAAATATAACTAATAATTTTAGTCTAATGGGTAATTTCGCTGTACACAAATTTATTTTGTGGTAATATCCAAAAAATTTCGCCAACTTCTGCACTACCCTATTCTATATAATTAACATAGTGGGGGAAACTTGCAATGACTTTTTATGCTATTTTATGATGGTTAATTTGTGGAAAATCCGCAGCGTGCTGTGGCGCTATCTCTCTGATATAAACATCCTGGAACAAAAAAAACTGTGGTTCCCTGTCATATTCCATTACACAGGATGGACATGAACAGGAAGGTGAGGAACTCTTGTCAGTGCGAGGTAGACGTCGTCAAGCATTTCACCGTGTTCAGTAGCTACCGCAGCTTCAAGTTTTTTCTTACAGTAGAGCTGGAGTTACTATTACACGTGAGAAGACAACATGGCAGAAAACCTGATCAACTAAATCTCCAAGGAAATGAAGGTCTGTAGGACTTTTTTTTCAGTGCCCAAAAGAGGGAAAGAATTGAGCATTTTAAACATGGCTGACCGGGAAACCAAACAGCCGCTACTGCCAGACGTTTCAACTAGTGAAGTGAAATTCTCTTTTTTACTGACGTTCATCTTTTGACAGTAAACATCATATCTGTACCACCAAACATATCACCTGTACCAGAGGGTAACACAGGAGACATCGTCAAATCAACAGTACAAAACTCCAAGGTTATAGGTCGGATATCCCTCAGTGCCAGTCGTGAGAAAGAAGTGAATAGTTAAACAGTCAAGGTTAATGTTTTAGTAGTGACCTATATTCAGCTGACCAGTGTACAGTGAGAGAATCATAGCGAAAACGCCAAAAATATCTTTTAAACTCAAGGAAAGTCAGGTTTGTAGGTGGCGTTACTCCCCTCAGTGTTTTAAAATGGCTGAGTCAGCAGAACAGGTCAGGAGACAACAACACGACACAACCCCGATAAATGGAATTGAGGGGGATTTGGGAAAGGGTAAAACCATGGATTAAAACCTTTCTGATCTACCAGGGAAAGGAAGGAGTTAGAAGTTAATTGGGGGGGAAGCCGACTGTGAAGTGAGATGGGAAGGGGAGTGTGTATAAGGGGTTAACTGTAAGGTTTTGTGAAGTTAAGGGAAAGTGAGCAGTGAAGAGGGTTTTAAAGAGGAAATTTTATTTGTAATTCGTGGTGATTGCTAAAGCAGATACAAAGTGTACTAGGGACTGGAAAAGAGAAAAAAAATATTATTGTATATGAGTAAAAGAGCGAAGAGTGAAAATGGCAGGCATTAGGGGGTACAGGCTGCCATAATTATATTTATATTTCTTCTTCAATTCCATGAAAAAAGAAATCAGTCATGGGGCGGGAAAAAAGGTGAATGGAAGTAACAGCCCCCTGGCAGTAAAAGCCCAACAGTTGCCATCCTACCAGAAAAGTAAATATCACTATCGCCGCAAGGTATGGCAACACCGCATACCCAAACAAACACAGTGGCACACAGCTCTTATTGTAGCGCTCTTAACCCTTTGAGGGTTTTCGTCGTACTAGTACGTCTTACGCGTAGGGGGTTTTGACGTACTAGTACTCATAAATTTTAGCGGCCTCAAATCTAGTGGGGAGAAGCTGGTAGGCCTTCATATGAAAGAATGGGTCTATGTGGTCAGTGTGCACAGTCTAAAAAAAATCCTGCAGCACATAGTGCATAATGAGAAAAAAAAAATTTTACCATTTTTTTTTAATAAATCAGCGACTTTGCAGTGTATTTTCGTTTTGGTTATTTATTGTTGTATTCTAGTTTCTTGGGCTCATTTTATAGAAGGAGACATATTACAGAAATTGAGATGATTTTGATGGTTTTACAAAAAAATGTGCCTTGAAATTTAGCTCAAAGTAGCAGAAATGTTCGATTTTTTACCAAATTTTTAAAAGTAAACAAATCGTGCCAAGCGTGCAATACACGTCAACTGGTGAGTCTAATATTCTTTCTCAAGTGCACCAATAATTTTTTATACTTTTTTACACTAATGCAGTAGTCTGCATAACAGTTAATCTTCTATTTTTTGTGAGATAAAAATTCAAAGTGGAAAGCAAAAGAATATAAGAGGGGCCTTGAGACGTGACTAATGCCCAGAGGAAATGTCTTTTTAGTCCCCGGAATGTCTTTCTTGTTTTCTGGCC
The DNA here is from genome assembly GCF_026875155.1 of Cherax quadricarinatus. Lineage (NCBI taxonomy): Eukaryota > Metazoa > Arthropoda > Malacostraca > Decapoda > Parastacidae > Cherax > Cherax quadricarinatus. The sequence continues at coordinate 5,790 of NW_026468897.1, read as the reverse complement.
CCTTTGGGAAATTTGGATTTTTTAAATTTTTGTGTGAAATTGGAAAAAATTGTAAATTTGCCCACTGAAAATGGATGTTATTTCTAAATGAGTGGTTTCTTGCACCCTTTTCGATAAAAAAATGGGGGTTCTAGCGAAATATTCATGTTTTTGGATAGTACGGAAATTGGCCGAAAATGGGGCTCAAAGTGGGCAAAATCGCCGATGCGTAAACATCGCCGGCGAAACTTTCGGAGGCTTTTAATTTCCCGAAAGTTTTCTATCAAATTTCAAATTTTTGGGGTTTTTTTATGATCGGGAAAAAGATTCTCTATCTTTTCATAAGGAAAAAAATTTTTTTTTTTTAAATTGGCCGCCCCTGAGAAGGTTTCGGAGAGGGCCTTCGACCCTCAAAGGGTTAAGTGGTGATATTAATTAATCCAGGACCTAAAACTATTGTGCGAGGAAAACAGACAGATAAATGAGGCTATAATGCGGTTAGTAGCTAGGATGATAACCTTAACTCCATATGTAATGCTTTCATAGGTCAATGTGAGACAATACGCCTTATTATCTCAACACTACCAAAAGGTGCATACACTGTTTTAAAAACAGCATAAAAAAACAAAAAAAGGCACTTATGAAAAATGGGGGGTGGGTGCATGAGGTGTTGTACAATTATGAAAACGGTCCCCAGAATTCATTTTGTGTGTAACAAATGCATTTGGCACGTTCCCCTTTAGCAGTGATGACATTGTTTTACCTTTTTAATAAAATGACCATTCCCATATATTGATGATTATGTTTTGTTTTATGAAAACGGCCCTTCACTTTATTCTGTCAATGAAAGACACTTTTTCCCTAAATTGGCAGAGATTGGATTCTAGCTAAAAAATTTTGGGCGGCATTTTTTAACCATCTCTGAATCTTGGTTGGATGTACGGTGATGACGACGGGTCAAAATAAAAAGGTTACAATAAAAAGGCCTTAAGATAGGAACAAAAAGGGTGGTGGAGTATGTGCCTACTTAAAAAAGATTTTGCTTAAAACCAAGACCTGATTTAAATAACAAAAAACTGGAAATTTAGGGTTTGAAGTGTGCTTCCTAAGACCAAAACCCATTTTAGTGGGAAAATAGTTACCGCCCTTTCCCAGGACCAGTTCTTAGAAGTTTTCCAGATCTTGTGGGGTTTTTGAAACAATTGCGAGAAAATAATTGGGCGATTTAATATTGTTTTAGCAGCAAAAAAGGGCTATGCAAAAGGTATAAGCAAATTCGGATTAAATAGTTACACTAACAAATTTACTCAACCCGATCACCATTTCTCAGCCCCTAATTGACCCATCTTTGTAACCGCTCTGAGAACATTAGTCAGTAGGCGTCATTACCACAGGTTTTTGTGATTTTTCATATTTACTGCACCGGAAAATACTGGGGATAGGATGGGCCTACAGGGGGACAAAAAAAATTGAGGGTCAACTAGAAAACTACAGTAAAGAAACATGGTAAATAGGTTTCACAATTGTGATGGAAAGAGATAACAAGTTGCACGGACGTAAACATGCCGGGAAAAAATTTCAAAACAATGTTCACTACCATCCTTGAAAATTGACCAGTTAAAGGGAGGATTTAAAGAAGAACTGAACCTGGTGAATACTGAGATATTAGATAATATGAAATTCAAGCCCAGTGCTAAAAAGATTAAGCAAACAAAAGGGATATTGCGACAAAAGAATTCCAAAGGGGGGAAACAGGGTAAAAGGATTAAAAAAGGAGAAAAGAAAAGTACTAGTCAAAATTGAAGGTATAAGCAAACCCCGAAAGCTCGGGCCAACTAAAATTTTTGGGGGTATAGCAAACCCGTAGATAGGTTAAATGTCTCATATTTTTTAATGAGGTTGCCGAAAACAAAGGGTGGCAAATTGCTTAATTGTACAAACATCTGTTGCATAAAACACTACAAAAGTAAACTCCCAGCTGCTCAAAACTTTAACCAGACTTGATAAGTTTCAAACATACATCCCAAATAAAGGGGTCCCCCCAAACAGTTGTAACTGTGGTATCCCCTGACTTTATTAAAAAAGAACTAAGTGGTTAAACCCAAAAAAGAGCACGGCCCTGAAAAAACCCCCGTCTAAGTTCCTAAAAGAGGGTGCTTCTAAACTGTCAACCCCTATTGCTAATAAAAAATCTAAAAATCACCCTAATCCCGCCCGGAGGGGTTCAAGGAAGCCAGAGTTATCCTATCTTAAGAAAAATATAGGTTGTGTAAGCAACTAAAACCCTTTTTTTGTATACTCGTATATATCTAAAATTCTAGGAGGGCGGTGTATTTAAAGTGTTAAGTACCTTAATGACAAAAACTTTTCCCCATAGCTATCAATCGGGCTTTAGAAGATCTACTAACCGACACCCCCCTTTTTAAATTGGGATTCCCCGAGAACTGAAATGTCAAAGGGGAAAATATAGGTAGGGAAACCCCTTAGACTGCAAAAGGCCTTCGATACTGTCAACCCAATTATTATGTAAAAACTTCAAGCTATGGTATAGGTTCTGTAGACGGGGTTTAAGTCCTACCTTGAAACAGGAGACAAAAAGTCAAAATAACAAAAAGAATCAGAACCCTGCCGATAAAAATTTGGGGGTTCCCAAGGTAGTATTCGGGTCCCCTTTTTTTTCTTAGTTAGTCAAATTGTCTATCAGTGTAAGTGCAAATCTATGTATGCAGATGACAGGCTTGTTAGTGTCAGGTAAAGACCCACAAGATATTGCTAATGTTTTAACCTGGAAGGGGTCTGCAGCAAATGGTTAGTAGGGCAACAAACTTCTTTCACCTAGGGAAAATGAAGCCTTTTTCTTTGGACGAACATAAATGAGGGAAAGGGAAATAATTTTAATGTTCAATGTAAAAGGGGAGCCCCCACTTTGGTTTCATCAGTAAAATATTTTGGGAAACCCCTTTGACCCATGAGTCAGGAGAAATTTATGGGAAAAAGTGTAGTAAAGAAGCGAAAGCCCGATGAAGTTCCTGTATAGACAAGCACAGTGTTACCCACTGAGTCGCACGCCCCAGTCTAGCCCCATACAATGCCCTATGGATTACGTTGCTCTTTTGGGACCCGCCTTGACAAAAAAAAAAAGAAAAATAGACTGCCAAAAAAAAAAAACCCGAAAAAAATCGTTTAAGATTCATCCTGGGGTGGGGGCCAAAAGAAAAAGTAGGCCAGGGTGAATTACAGGTTGGATATGTGAAGTTGAAGACAGAGTAAAACAATGAAGCTAAAAACATGTTTTTTAAATTGCTACATGTCCGAATATCTTGTGCAAATTTTTTCAAAGGGTTTGGGAAACCAAAACAATCTAGTAAAGGGGGAGAGAGCCAAAATTTTTAGTACCCACAGTCATTGGCCAGGCTTCAAAAAACCTTTTTTTGTCGGCTAAAAAAATGGAAAGACTGCCCCGAATGTAAAGCCATCATGCATGAAACCGTTTAAGAGAGTGCCAAAAAGGGGTTGATGAAAGTGCTACAGAAAGGGAGGGAATGATTTTCTATTTTTTAGTAACTTGTGTAAAAATTTACCTTATTCCCAGTAATGACCCTGTATGGCAGGTCTTAATGACCCTCGTGTGTAGATAGTTTTTTAGTTGATAATAGTGTTTTTTCATTGAGAATAATAAGAAAATTATAACCCTTTAAAATTATAAAAAAGTAAAGGGGCCCCCAAAGGAAATAAATCACGTTGATTTTTTGGGTTTTCCCGGTTCTCTACCATTGGATGTATGTAATTCTATGTAACTGTATTTGTGTTTTCCGATAAAAATTTTCTTAATTATTGTGTTGTGTGTGTGACGGGGGGGGGGGACCATAGGGATTTTGGGGTGCCCAAGGGCAGTGGAAGCGGTCAATTTATCAGCGGAGATTGGGGAGAGGCGTCATTTTTGTGTGTGAACCCTTTTAGCCCGGCGTGATGATGGTTTTGGAAGGTTTACGTCTGGCGTTTTTTTTAGTGCTCAACGTCTGTTTCTTTTCCCCTTTCTATTTTTTCTTAAAAATTTTTTTTTCTTGCGTTACTTTTAAATTGGGTTAAGTTATTACGTTGGGATAGTAAGATGCCAAAAATTTTACCGAACAGTACTTTAATTTTTGGTGTACCCATCCAAGAAAATTAACCCATATTACCCATATGTAATGCCTTGTTAGGTCCCTTAATTTATTAGCTCTTCCTGTTGTATTGCAGAGAAATTCTCTCCGACCTTTGGGGTTAATGCAAAAAAAAGTCTAGGATTTCTTGGCTGTCCCGATCTACAAAAGTTTTAAAAATGAGGAGGAGGTTGGTATTTTTTGTATCGTGTAGGATTGTTGAAATTAACATGTACCCGGGATTAGAATGTTTAGAAAAGAACCGACACTGTCCAGTGAAACTTACAAGTTTTAGAGGTAAATAACCCCGATCTAAAAAAGGGTTTTGGAAAACGTGCAATTGCATTAGTTTTATAACTGTGAACTGTATCATGTAGGAAAAAAAAAGTTTCACCCCCCTGGAAAGATGTGTTTTATTTAATTCCATCCCACAAGTCCCCCCCAAGAAGTTTGTAGTAACCCTTCCCTTAAAACTCTTGTTGAGCAAATGTAGAAGAAAAATTTTTCATAGTGGTAGTAATAAATTATCCAAGTTTTTATAAGAGGATCTAAACAGGAGTTTTGGCGGGGTGATTGCTTTTGTTGCCACCCCCCTAGTTAAAAAAGATAATAAAAATTTTTTGAGTTGGGATAAGAAATTTAAAAATGGGCGTTACACTGAAATGAAATTGTTTGCAATCCTAATGGGCTAAAGCTAACCATGACACTGAGCTTGACTTTTCTCATTACTGATTCTATGTCTCATTGAAGGGCCGGGGTTTTTTGCTCCAAAAACTGTCTTGGGGGGAAACAAGGTATAGTTTCTCAAAATTTGGGACAAGGAATTAATGTACAATTGCTAGGATCCCATACACATTGGTTTTTCCTTCATGTAAAGTTGATATGTTAGCCAGAAGAGTATCCCGAAGGAGAAAAACGTAGAATATAAAATTTTGGGATAACTGTGTTGCATTAGGTAATTTTAGGAGAGAAGTAAATAATGAAAATGATTGTTTAGGAATGCAGTTAGAAGTGAGTAGATCAAAAACCACTTGATAACATGAGTGATAGTATGTTTATGGGGGGGGCAATTGCAATGTGAACAGACGACTGTGTTGTAGGGCCAGGCTTAGGCTTGGTTAAAGTATTTGGCGTTTGGGAGACACAAGATGATGTCAAATTAAAAGTAAATTTGTGACAGGCTTGGTCACTCTCTTGAACACTATGTGCTTAAATTTTCCCCTTATTGAGGAATACAGAGACGAAGTTTTAATAACCTATGTGAATTTTCAAGTATCTTATTAATGAAAATAGATACCGATTACTAAAAAATTTCCTAAAATTTTCTTGTAACAGTAAGGGAACTTAGATATGTAGTATAAAAATAGTATTCCCGTTAAACCCCTTTTTGGGCTAGTTTAGGCCTTTTTTGTATCCACTGCTCTCGCGCTACCGTCCCCGGAGGGTTGGGGTGCACAATAAATAGCCACTTGGTGGCAAAATTAAATCGATCTTTTGGGGACCCTCAGGTTAAGTTTGGTTACAATAAAAAAATAAAAAAAGTTATTTAAACCCTAATAAGCAAAATAAAGTGCCCCGATCGCAGGGGGTGGGAGCAGTGTGTTGAGGTGTTGGGAAAAATAAACACACATTTCGTGTTGTATGTTGGCAGTGGGGCAGCTTGTGTTTG
>NW_026468896.1:0-13315 GCF_026875155.1 Cherax quadricarinatus | reverse complement strand
GATTTTCTTTATATGGCACATGACCAATAGCCCATTCTTTCTATGTAGGCCTACCAGTTTTCTCTTCGTAGATTTGAAGGCGCTAAAATTTTATGCATATAGTTGGCCCAAACCCCTGGATGAAAGCCGTATGTCGGCCCCCCAACCTAAAAGGGTTAATGCCACTTCAGAAGTTTTCCAATATATTTTTTTTCTCTTTTTTTATATTTTTTTATAAAATTTTTTTATATTTGATAATTACAATTTATATTAGTTTTTGTCATTTCAAACCCAATCTTTGTTTGACACTTTTTAGATACTAAAAATTGTCTCAAATTGTCACAAACACATGACAGGTGAACATTTACACTCCTTTGGCCCATTTCTTTGTTGGAATTTTTCAAATTATTTATAAGTCAAGAAATTGTTATGGTATGATGATGATGATGTTTGGGTGAGATGATGATGTGATGATGATGATGATGTGATGATGATGTGATGATGATGTGATGATGATGATGTGATGATGATGTGATGATGATGATGTGATGATGTGAGATGATGATGAGATGATTGATGATGTGATGGATGTTGATGATGTGATGATGATGGATGATGATGATGATGATGATGAGGGTGTGATGATGATGATGATGATGATGATGTTGTGTGATGTGATGATGATGATGGTTTGATGATGATGATGATGATGATGTGATGATGATGTGATGATGTGATGATGTGATGATGATGATGATGATGATGATGATGCCCCCCCCTTAAAGCATGAAAGAAAAGTGTCAGTCCATGTAAGTGCGAGATAAGGGTGACACTTGATGAGCATCATGAGGGTGAAATGATGAGATAAGGGGTGACATTTGATGGCTTTGGGTTTATTTGTTTAACTGTTAACACAAACTGCCCTCTGTTTCCCCTCTATCTGTCGTTAGCTCTCTGTTTATCTCTGTTTCTGCTTATCTGTCTCTCTGTTGCTGTCTCTCTGTCTGTTCTCTCTCTTTTTCCTCTCTCTTCTGCCTCAGAGGAGCCCCGAACCAACAGGTATTCTACGCATTATATCTACAAAAACCCGTATAGCACTTTGTCTATTTTTGGGGTTTTTCCCAGGGATTTACCCTATGTTAATTTTATTTTTGTGTACCTGTGAGGCAGAGAAAAAACGTGACAGATGACAGAGACGATAGACAAAAAGGGTAGAGATAGAGAGGACAGAAGGACAGAGAGACAGTACGACAGACGAGATGAGCCCGCCAGCCAGCCAGCCTGCAACACTTTTTACACTTCCCATGAGATTTCTGATTTTCCTGAACCATTGTGGTCAATCACCTCAAAACATACACTTGGGGGCAAAATAATTTCCTTTAACCTTTGACTGTCGAAGGGCCCAAACCCGAAGTTGCCTGGTGTCGCAAAATTTCGAAAAAAAAAAAATTATTTTTTCTTATGAAAATGATAGAGAAATTTTTTCCCCTTGTAAAGACACCAAAAAAAAAGAAATTTGATGGAAAACTGAGGGAAATTTCGCTCTCGCGAAGTTAGCGCTTCGGGGTATTTAAAATCGGGAATTTGCCCCCTTTGAGCCCTATTTTCGGCTAATTCCGTTTTCCCGTCAACCCAAAATCATAAATATTTCTTCGAACTCTATTTTTCTATCGTTGGCACAAGAAACTGCCCATTTACGATTTAACTACCAAAACATGGGCAGAAATTTTCAAATTTTGGCAATTTCCGAAAATTAAAAAAAAACGACAATTTCATATAAGGTCCAGAATGAATAATGAGACTTCTGGCTTAAAATTAAAATTTTCTTTGTTCTCAGTCTGTTCAGGTCCTGTGATATTACTCTTGCTTTTATTTTTAAATTTTATTCAAAAAAAAATAGAAGATTTATGTTTGCAGCTACTGCAAAACTGTAATAATTGTAAAAATTTTATCAAACCCCCTTCTGACTGGTATTAGAATGGCTATTTGGGCCCTTTATTGGACAATGACATCATTTGTTTACTTTTGAACATCGGCAAAAATCAAACATTTCCCGTACTTTGTGCTCCATTTCCAGGTTCTTTTTATAGTAAAATTAATCAAAATCACCTCCATTTCTATAATATAGTTTCCATTCTATCAAATGAGACCATGAAAACGAGAATACAACCACAAATACTATACGAAAATAGACCACAAAGTCGGCATTTTAATTAAAAAAAACGGTCGGAGTTTTTTTTTTCTCATTATGCACTGCGTGCTCCAGGATTTTTTTTTTTTATGTGGTGCACACTGACCACACAGACCCATTCTCTCACATGTGGGCCTACTAGCTTTCTCCTGCCTGATTTGAAGCCGCTAGAATTTATGAGTATATATACGTCAAACACGGTACCTCACAAACGTATATATACGGCCGCGACAGTCAAAGGGTTAATAGGGGAGTGTTAATATGACATGACATCAGTGAATCCTTGGTGTTTGCAGTGCTGTTTTCTCTAGCTGGCGCTCAATTTAACTGGTGCTCCCACAAAGTACTAACCCTTTCAGGGTACACAGGCCCTCTCCCAGACTTGTTCTCAGGGTCGCCCAAATTTAAAAAAAAAAAAAAATTATTTTTTATGAAAAGATAAGAGAATATTTTCCCGATCATAATGACACCAAAAGTATGAAATTTGATGGAGAACTTACGGAATTATGCTCTCACGAAGTTAGCGGTCTCGACGATGTTCTCGCATCGGCGATTTTGCCCACTTTGAGCCCTATTTTCGGAAAATTCCAGTGTACAAGTCGACAAAAGCCATAACTATTCCGCTAGAACTCCATTTTTTCTATCAAATGAGTACAAGAAACCACCCATTTACCGATTTCAACTATCCAATAAAGTGGTCAGAATTTAGCAATTTTGCCAATTTCACACAAATTTCAAAAGATGCCAATTTCTAAATAGGGTCAAGAATAAACAAGAAAGACATTCCTGGCACAAAAATAACAAGTTCTCTGTTCGTTAGTCACATCCCCAGGCTCCTCTTGTATTTCTTTGGCTTTCCACTTTGAATTTTTATTCTTACAAAAAATAGAAGATTTACTGTTATGTAGACTACTGCCTTAGTGTAGAAATGGTATAAATAATATCAGCGCATTTGTGAAAGAATATTAGACTCACCAGTTGACGTGTATTGGAACTTGGCATGATTTGTTTACTTTTGAACTTTGGTAAAAACGAACATTTCTGCTACTTTTGAGCTCAATTTCAAGGTACTTTTCATTGTAAAACCAGTCAAAATCCTCTCAATTTCTGTAATATGTCTTCCATTCTATAAAATGAGACCAGGAAAACTAGAATACAATAACAAATACCATAGGGAAATACAGTGCAAAGTCGCTGTTTTAATCTAAAAACACGGTCAAAGTTTTTTTTTTTTCTCATTACGCACTGTGCTGCAGGATTTTTTTTTATACTGCGCACATTGACCACATAGACCCGTTCTTTCATATGTAGGCCTACCAGCTTTCTCTCACTAGATTTGAGGGCACTAGAATTTAGGCATACTAGTATGTCAAAAACCCTGGTGCTAAGCTGTACTAGTATGTCAGAAACCCTGAAAGGTTAATACTGCACACACCGAGCGCTAATATCCATTCTATGCTGCCCAGGCATCTCAGGCCAATCGTGCCAAATTTGGAGGAAGGAAAAATAAAAAGTATTTATACGTTTGGGGCGCTAGCCATAAGAACTTATATATACGTCTGGACCGTTTAGGGGTTAACAAATCACTAGAAACCAGCACTTTCCCATCACTACTCAAAATAGCCAGGGTCACACCAATACACAAAGGTGGTGACCCCACAGATGTAAACAACTACAGGCCCCCAAAAACCCCCCTTACCAAAATTCAGTGCGGGAGGTTTTTAATTTAAAAAAAAAATGCCTGCAATAGTGATGATGGGGAGTAAAATTTAAGGCCAGAAAAAGGGGGTTTTGAGAGATTTAAAGAACCCGTAGTGGCTTACATGTGTGAAAAGGGCCCTGGTGAGGCTCCCAGTTCGGCCCCAAAAAGGGGCCCCTGAAAAATATGTGCAGGAATTAAAGGGAAAGTCCCTAGCAGTAAAGGGGCCCGGAAACCAAAACCAAGTGTTTTTTGGTAAAAAAAGGCCCCTTTTTTGGAAAGAAAATGCCAAGCGGGCCCTAAATTACTCAGGGGGAAAAAGGCACCCCCGGGAAAATAGCCCTTGGGGGGGAAATAGACAGGTTACTCTTCTCTTTGTGCCAATGTAGTGGTGTTGAAAAAAGTGAAGCTTTTTTGTGTATCACTCTGAAACCCCCGGAGCGTTCGGCAAAAAAATTTCCTAAAGGCAATTTTCGTTGTGTGCTGTGGGGGGAAAAAAGAAAGGCAGGGGTCACTGGGGACTTTTTTCTATGACGGGTTTTCACTAAGCATTTCCCCCCAAATTGTAAAAAAATTACCAAAACTGAAAAAAAAAATTGCCTTTAAGGCCCTTGGTGTTGGGCAATCCCCCTGGTCATCCTACAAAATTCCGGGGAAGGCGACTTTGTGGGGACATGAGTTTCATTAAAGTCAATTTTTTTGCCTCCTAATACCACTCCTCTCCTGCAGCCCAGGGCCCAGCAGGTTTTGCAAACTTCAAAAAAATTTGTACAAAAAAAGCTCGGGTTTAAAAGGTTTCTTTGTAGTGCCCTCAGTAACTCAACTAAACTCAAAGGGGAGTTTTGGAGAGAGCGCTTTAAATTTTTCCCCCAATTGTGTAAACCTTATGGGGAAAAGGCTTGGGGGGGAGGGGGATTTAAGGGGCCTTGAAATCTGCTTGGAAAAAAAAACTGTGGCCAGAAAGTGTGGGCCCAAAGGGGATTTTAAAAGGGTTTGGGGTTAACCCGGGGAAATTCCAAAGCCATTTGAGGAACCCATTGGGGCCCATTGAGAAAGTTTTGGGGGGTTGGAGGTAGGGGGATGATTTTGGAAGATTTGGTGGAGGAGGACAAAAAAGAACAAAACCACTGATGAGTGCTAGATATCTTCTCGCATGGGGCCACCCTGAGGAAACTGCTTCGGAGGAGGGGGGGGAGAGAGAAATTGAAGAATTTGCCTACTTAAAAAGATTAAGGAAACTGTGCTTTGTGGTTTAAAAGTGAAAACCTTCTTGGATGAAAATCACCCTCGGGAAGCTGTTGCAGCCGGGGGCTGGTGACTTTACACTGACAATGTTGTAAACCCACTTTAGGAAAGTCATAAGGAACGAGGGGGTTACGGGACCTCTAGGGGACAGAAGTTTTTGCGACAGGTTCAGTAAATTCTAAAGCTGGCCCTAGGGGCCCTTAAAAGAAAAAAAGGAAGTAACCCCAAAAAAAGGCCCTTGAAAATCAAGTCTTAAGGGAAAGGGGTTTCCCCTTCAAAAACACTAAGACCATAAAACACTCCCCCCCTCCTCCCCATCCCATCAATCATCACCAGATCTTCAATAAAGGAAAGGGTGTCATTTTTAACTGTGCATGTTTCTTTAGTTTGGGGTGTTTTAAAATTAATATTTCATGGGGTTTTAAAAAAAAATTTTTTTTCATATTTTTGGGGTTTGTCAGGAAGGGGTTTAAATTTGTTTTCCATTTTTTCTTATGGGGAAAATTCATTGCAAAAACACTGAGTTCTCGGGGAACGGTTTAAATTTTGGCGTTATGAAAGGGCCCAACTGTTTGGGACTGCTATTTTGGACATGAAATTGATGCATGGCTTGTTTATTTACTTTAAAACCTTAAGAAAAAATCGAAAAATTTCTGTACTTCGAGTTTCAATTTAAAGGGTTTAATTTTTTTCTTTGGGAAAAAAACCAAAAAAATTAATCTAAATTCCAATATGTCTTGCATTCATAAAATGAGCCCGGGAAAACTAGAATACAACATAAACTGAATACAAAAAATACACTCCCAATTTTGGGCTTTTTTAAAACCAAAAAACACGGTTTTTTTTTTTTTCTCATTATGCACTGGGTTTGCAGGTTTTCTTTAAAAGGGCCCCACATGACCAATAGACCCATTCTTTCTATGTAGGCCTACCAGTTTTCTCTTCGTAGTTTTGGGAAGGGCCCGCTAGAATTTATGCAAAATATTTGGGGCCCCCAACCCTGGTTTGAAAGCCGAAATTGTACGGCCCCCCAAACCCTAAAAGGGTTAATGCCACTTGCAAAAGGGTGTTCCCAATTTATATTTTTTTTCTCGTTTTTTTTTATTTTTTTATAAAATTTTTTTATATTTGAAAATTTTAAAAATTTATATTAGTTTTTGTCATTTCAAACCAATCTTTGTTTGACACTTTTTAGATACTGAAAATTTTTCTCAAATTGTCACAAACACACTGACAGGTGAACATTTACACTCCCTTTGGCCATTTTCTTTTGTTGGGAAATTATACAAATTATTTATAAGTCAAGAAATTGTTATGGTTATGATGATGATGATGTTTGGATGAGAGTGATGATGTTGATGATGATGATGATGTTGAGGGTTTGATGATGATGATGATTTTGGATGATGATGAGGGTTGATGATGATGTTGATGATGATGATGTTGATGATTTTGAGATGATGATAAAGATGATTGATGATGTTGATGTGATTTTGATGATGATGTGATGATGGGGTTTGATGATGATGATGATGATGAGGGTTTGTTGATGATGATGATGATGATGATGATGTTGTTGTGATGATGATGATGATGATGGATGATGATGATGATGATGATGATGTGATGGATGATGTGATGATGTGATGATGTTGATGATGATGATGATGATGATGATGATCCCCCCCCCCTTTAAAGCAGGGAGAAGAAAAGTGTCAGTCCATGCTGGGGTGCGAGTTTTAAAATTTGGTGACATTTTGATGAGCTTTCCTTTGGGGGTTTGAAATTGATGAGATAAGGGGTGAAAATTTGATGGCTTTGGGTTTAAATTTGTTTAACTTTTAAAACCCCCAAAAAACATGTCCCCCTGTTTCCCCTTTCAAATCTGTCTGTTAGCTCTCTGTTTATCTCTGTTTCTGCTTATCTGTCTCTCTGTTGCTTGTCTCTCTGTTTTGTTCTCTCTTTTTTCCGTCTCTCTTCGGGCCTCAAAAGTGGGGCCCCCTAAACCCAAAACAGGTATTCTTACGCATTATATCTAAAAAGCCAGTATAGCACTTTGTCTGCTTTTTTGGGGGTTTACCCTAGGGTTAATTTCCCTTATTTTTTAATTTTTTTTATGTGTCCCCTGTGGGGGCAGAAAAAAGACGTGACAGATAGACAGAGACGATAGACAAAGGATAGAGATAGAGGGGGACAGACAGGACAGAGAGACAGATTTCAGGGCAGACGAGATTTTTGCCAGCCAGCCAGCCAGCCTGCGAACACCTTTTTACACTTTTTTTTTGGGGATTTCTTTATATTTCCTGAAAAACCCCTTGTGGTCCAAACCCCCTCAAAACCAATACACTTGGGGGCAAAATAATTTCCTTTTAAACCCCTTTTAAATGTCGAAGGGCCCAAACCCGAAGTTGTCCCGGTGTCGCAAAAAAATTTTGAAAAAAAAAAAATTATTTTTTCTTATGAAAAAAATAGAGGAAATTTTTTCCCCTTGTAAAGACACCAAAAAAAAAGAAAAATTTGATGGGGAAAAATGAAGGGAAATTTCGCTCTCGCGAAAATTAGCGCTTCGGCGTATTTAAAAAACGGGAATTTCGCCCCCCTTTGAGCCCTATTTTCGGCTAATTCCGTTTTTTTCCCGTCAACCAAACTCATTAAATATTTCTTCGAACTCTATTTTTTCTATCGTTTTGGGACAAAAAACTGCCCATTTACGATTTCAACTACCCCAAAACATAGTCAGGGAAAATTTTCAAATTTTGGCCCAAATTTTCCCAAAATTAAAAAAACGACAATTTCATAAAAAGGTCCAGGGAAAGAATAATTGGGAGGGCTTCCCGGCTTCAAAATTTAAAATTTTCTTTGTTCATCAGTCTTTTTCCCGGTCCCCGTGATATTACTCTTGCCCTTTTTATTTTTAAATTTTTTTTCAAAAAAAAATAGAAGATTTACTGTTTGCAGGGCTACTGCAAAACTGTAAAAAATTGTAAAAAAAAACATCAAACCCCTTCATGACTTTCGTATTTTGAATGGGCCCATTTGGACCCTTTATTGGACAATGACATCATTTGTTTACTTTTGAACTTTGGGAAATTCAAACATTTCCCGTACCCTTTTTGGGTCCCTTTTCCGGGCTTTTTTTAGGTTTAAAAATTAAAACAAAATCCCTCCAATTTTTATAAAAATAGTTTCCATTTATCAAAAGAGGGCCATGAAAAAAAGAATAAACCCCAAAAAACTATACGAAAAAAGCCACAAAAATCGGCATTTTTAATTTAAAAAAACCCGGGTGGAGTTTTTTTTTTTCCCTTAAGGGACGGGGTGCCCAGGATTTTTTTTTTTTTTTGTGGTGCACACTGACCAACGACCCATTCTTCAATGTGGGCCCCACTAGCTTTTTTCCTGCCCGATTTTAAGCCCCTAGGAATTTTTTTTGAGTATATATACGTTTAAAAACGGTACCTAACAAAAAAATATATCGGCCCCCGACAGTCAAAGGGTTAATAGGGGAGTGTTAATATGACATTTCATCAGTGAAACCCTTTGGGTTTGCAGTGTGTTTTCTTAGCTGGCGCTCATTTAACTGGGGCTCCCACAAAGTACTAACCCCTTTAAAGGGGACAAAGGGGGGTCTCCCCGAATTGTTTTTCGGGTTTGCCCCCAAATTTTAAAAAAAAAAAAAAATTTTTTTTTTTGAAAAAATAAAAGAATTTTCCCGATCTAAAGACACCAAAAATATGGGAAAATTTTATGGGAAAAACTTACGGGAAATTTGCTCTAAGAAGTTTGCGGTTTTGAGATGTTCTGCATCGGCGATTTTGCCCCTTTGAGCCCCATTTTTGGGGAAAAAAACCAGTTACAAATCGACCCAAAAACCCTAAAAAATTCCCCTAAAAAAATCCCTTTTTTCTATCAAAAAGAGTACAAAGAAAAACCCCCCATTTAGAAATTTTAAATATCCCAATAAAGTGGTCAGAATTTTTGCAATTTTGCCAAAATTTTACACAAATTTCAAAAGATGCCAATTTCTAAAAAAGGGGGCAAGAATAAAAAGGGAAAAAAAAATTCCTGGGACAAAAATAAACAAGTTCTTGTTCGTTAGTACATCCCAAGGCCCTCTTGTATTTTTTTTGGTTTCCCCTTTTGTTTTTTTCTTTTAAAAAAAAAGAAAATTTATGTTATGTAGATACTGCCTTAGTGTTTGAAATTTGGGATAAATATAAACAGGCATTTGTGAAAAAAATTTGGACCACCCGTTTAGTGTTTGGGGAAATTGGCATGATTTGTTTTAAATTTTGAAATTTGGTAAAAACGGAAAATTTTTTGCTACTTTTGAGCTCAATTTTTAAGGTTCTTTTTTATTGTAAAACCGTCAAAATCCTCTCAATTTCTTTAATATGTTTCCCTTTTATAAAAAAGAGGGCCAGGAAAACTAGAAAAAACAATAACAAAAACCATTTGGGGAAAAACAGTGCAAAGTCCTGTTTTAACAAAAACACGGTTTAAAGTTTTTTTTTTTCTCATTACGCACTGTGCTGCAGGATTTTTTTTTTTACTGGCACATTGACCACATTTACCCGTTCTTTTATATGTAGGCCTACCACTTTCCTCAATAGATTGAAAGGGGACTAGAATTTAGGCTACTAGTATGTTTAAAAACCCTGGGGCCCAAAACTGTACTAGTATGTCAGAAAAAACCCGAAAAAATTAATACTGCACACACCCAGCGTTTTTATCCCTTCTATGTGCCCCGGGATTTGGCCAAACGTGCCAAAATTTGGGGAAGGAAAATAAAAAGTATTTATACGTTTTTGGGGGGGCTAGCCCCCAAGAACTTATTTATAGTCTGGACCGTTTAGGGTTTAAAAAATCACTAGAAACCCGCCTTTCCCCTCACTACTCAAAATAGCCAGGGTCACACCAATTTCCCCAAAGGGGGGTGGGGCCCCCCCAGATGTAAAAAAACTAAGGCCAATTTTAAATTACCCCTGCTATCCCCAAAACTTTTGGAAATTAAAGGCAAGGGGATTTATTCCTTTTTTAAAAGCTAAAGCATCTTAAACCCCTGCCAATTTGGCTTCCCGGGAAAAAACAAAAAACACAAAAAATGCAATTTTAAAAATGCTAAAACCCGCTTTACACGCACATGAAAAAAATGAATTTCCCCTTTTTGGGTCTTTATTTTACCTATTTGGGGGGAAAACATTTTAACAGTTTAAACCCCAAAAAACCCCGCCCACAAACTTGAGATTATGGCATAAAAAGGCCACCCACTTACATATTTCAAATCCCACCCCAAATAAAAGGCGCAATCGTCTTTTATTAAGGGGCACAAACCCCATCAACAAGCCCCCTGGATTCGGGGGTTCCACAGAGAAGTTCCTGGTCCCCTGCTCTTCCTCTTTTTACATCAAAAGATCTACCTTAAGCCTATTCTCTTTTTTGATGTAAGGGCATGTCATCTCCCCCCCCCCTAATCTTGCCTCACTAAACTATTTTAACGAAGAACTAGTTTAAAAAAATTTTGACCCGGTTTACTGCTGAAAAAACTTCACTTAATACTGAAAAAACCCTTTTACTTCTGTTTGGGAAAAAGAAAAGGTGTGCCCAGTGAACTAATGATTGACAACCCCTCCCCATTGTAGAATAATGAGGGCCCAAATTTTTTGGGTGCATCTGGCAGCAAACCCGGGAAAAACAATGGCCCCTATCAACAAATAAAAAATTAAAAAAAACCCGAATAAACATTTCACTCATTTTACACTCACTCAACCCCTTTTACCTAAACAGAAATATTAATCCCCAATTTTTTAAAATAATGAAAACCCATGATACTCCAAATTTTGAAAAAAAAAAAAAAAACCCTGTACTGTTTCCAAAACAAAAACATTCACATTGCTAAACTCAAAACTAGTATTTTGTCACTAGCCTTTTACCCAAATTTTCCTCTAAAATTTTTAAAAATTTTAAAATAAAGAATTAAAACTAAGTCTGCCCGGAAAAGCCCAGCCATGCTAGGCGTTCTAGTGGTACACTCTGTAATCATTATTTTTAAATACAGTAAACCAACAACAAACCAAATTCTGTAAATTCCAAAAATTGTAATCTTTATAGAGAATAAAATTTTAATTTGAAAATTTTAGTTTTAAAATTTTAAAACAGTTGGGATCCTTTTCTAAGATTGTTAATTCGTACCACAATTTAGCCCCAATTTCCCCTATTAAAAGTGGACCCCCACTAACGGACGCCCTTTATAGGGACCCAAACCGTTTGCGGAAGCTTTGATCGCTAAAAATTTTTCCCCGCATAGTTGGCCAAAAAACCCCCTCAGCGGCCTTCGTTTAGGACGCGTTTCCCAAAGTGCGGCCCTGAGCCCGTCACATGTTCCGCGGGTGGCATTTTTTTTACCCCGGCCAGCCTCCGCGGGTAACATCCAAGCATACAATCGGAACATTTTGTATTTTACGGGTTTTTTTGGTGATTTTTTCTGGAAAATAAGTGACCTTGGGCCCCAAGAAAGCTTCTAGTGCCAACCCTACAGCATAAGGGTGAGAATTACTATGGGGGATGAAAAAAAAGATCATTGATAAGTATGAAGTGGAGTGCGTGTCTCCGAGCTGGCCAGGTTGTATAATAAACCCCAATAAACCATCGCTATTTATTGGTGGTACAGTGCTGCTGCTGCTGTATCACCGTCAGCTGCTGCTGCACTGTCAGCTGCTGCTGCTTTTACCACCGTCAGCTGCTCCTGCTGCTGTAGTACGTCTGCTGCTGCTGTGCATCATCTGCTGCTGCTGTAGCATCGTCTGCTGCTGCTGCTGCTGTAGCATCGTCTGCTGCTGCTGTAACATCGTCTGTTGCTGCTGTAGCATCGTCTGCTGCTGCTGCTGCTGTAGCATCGTCTGCTGCTGCTGCTGCTGTAGCATCGTCTGCTGTGTTTGTAACATCGTCAGTTGCTGCTGTAGCATCGTCTGCTGCTGCTGTAGCATCGTCTGTTGCTGCTGTGCATCGTCTGCTGCTGCTGCTGCTGTAGCATCGTCTGCTGCTGCTGTAACATCGTCACCCTGCTGCTGCTGCTGCTGTAGCACCGTTGTTGGTGTGGCTTATTGAGAATACCAAAAAAACAATTAACCAGGGATTTGCCCCCCAGGATAGCCCAAAAAAGTCAGTGTCATCGAAGACTGCTAACTTATTTCCATTGGGGTCCTTAATCTTGTCCCCCAGGATGCAACCCACACCAGTCGACTAACACCCAGGTGAACAGGGAAAATGCCTGGAACTTTGTGCTCATATTGGTGAAATTTTGAGCCAGCAAAAAATTGGTTTGAGAGATTTTTAAGAATCGTTTGTGACATACACAGTGTGATAAGGCCTGTTCTGGAAGAAAATACCAAACAGGACCTACAGTACTCAGGAGGAAAAGGCACTCCCAGGACACAGTGTCTCATCAGTCATTGCTGCATCTTCAATAAGGTAAATGTCATTTATTCTTATTTAGTAGAGTAGTACATGCACAATATATATTGGCTGTACTACTCTTTCTATTGTGCATGTTTTCCTTCTCTTTGTGTGTAGGAAATGTATATTTCATGTGGTAAAATTTTTTTTTCAAACTTTTGGGTGTCTTGCACGGATTAATTTTATTTCCATTATTTCTTATGGGGAAAATTCATTCGCATAGCGAACATTTCGCATAACAGCCAGCCCTCTTGCACGGATTAAGGTCGCTATGCGGGGGTCCACTGTACTATTCACTTATCTATCCCTACCTCACCTATGCTATTTGTGCATGGGGATCAACAGCAGCAACTCACCTAAAGCCAATAATAGCCCAACAGAAAGCCACAGTAAGAATTATTATGCAATCTAACGCAAGAAAGGACACTGTATAGAACATTCACACCTACTATTGTGCAATTTATTTATTTATTTAATGTCTTTGCAAACAGTACATTGAGATTGTGTATATACAATAGTGGGTTGCAATGCAAAGAGAGCCTCTATTATACCTAGGCATTATGGGCCAACTTAACATCATTGGCTTACATTCTACTTAATACTAAGTAGTAGTATATCATAGTTGTACAGTAGGAAAGTAATTATTTCATAGTTGTACAGTAGAATATTAATTATAAATGAATCAAAACTTGTATAATACAGATATATTTATATTTTAAAATGCCTTTGCAAAAAAAAAATGAAAA
>NW_026468895.1:0-13241 GCF_026875155.1 Cherax quadricarinatus | reverse complement strand
GTATATAAGTAAAAAAGATAAAAAAAATATCCCCAAATCCCAAATATCCTAAACCCTCTTTAAAGGCAGTCATTGTACTTCCCATTTCCAGGACTCAAGTCCGGCTATATGAAAATAACTGGTTTCCCTGAATCCCTTCACTAAATATTACCCTGCTCACACTCCAACAGCTCGTCAGGTCCCAAATACCATTCGTTTCCATTCACTCCTATCTAACACGCTCACGCACGCTTGCTTTAAGTCCAAGCCCCTCGCCCACAAAACCTTTACCTCCTCCCTCCAACTTTTTTGAGGACAACCCCTACCCCACCTTCCTTCCCCTACACTCTCCATGTCATTCTACTTTAATCCATTCTCTCTAAATGACCAAAGCACCTCAACAGCCCTTCTTCAGCCCTCTGACTAATACTTTTATTAACTCCACATATTCTCCTAATTTCCACACTCAAAATTTTCTGTATAATATTTACACCACTCATTGCCCTTAGACAGGACATCTCCACTGCCTCCAACCGCCTCCTCGTGGCAGCATTTATAACCCAAGCTTTACACCCATATAAGAGTGTTGGTACTACTATACTTTCATACATTCCCTTCTTTGCCTCCATAGTAATGTTTTTTGTCTCCACATACACCTCAACGCACCACTCACCTTTTTTCCTTCATCAATTCTATGATTAACCTCATCCTTCATAAATCCATCCGCTGCCACATCAACTCCCAAATATCTGAAAACCATTCACTTCTTCCATACTCCTCCTCCCTAATTTGATATCCAATTTTTCTTTATCTAAATTATTTGATACCCTCATCACCTTACTCTTTTCTATGTTCACTTTCAACTTTCTACCTTTACACACACTCCCAAACTTGCCCACTAACCTTTGCAATATTTCTTTAGAATCTCCCATAAGCATAGTATTATCAGCAAAAAGTAACTGTGTCAATTCCCATTTTGTATTTGATTCCCCATAATTTAATCCCACCCCTCTCCCAAACACCCTAGCATTTACTTCTTTTACAACCCCATCTATAAATATATTAAACAACCATGGTGACATTACACATCCCTGTCTAAGACCTACTTTTACCGGGAAGTAGTCTCCCTCTAACTGTAGTGTAAAGCACCCTTCTGGCAAGACAGTGATGGAGTGAATGATGGTGAAAGTTTTTCTTTTTCGGGCCACCCTGCCTTGGTGGGAATCGGCCAGTCTCCCTCTCTTCTACACACCCTAACCTGAGCCTCACTATCCTCAAAAGCTCTTTACAGCATTTAGTAACTTACCACCTATTCCATATACTTGTAATATCTGCCACATTGCTCCCCTATCCACTCTGTCATATGCCTTTTCTAAATTCATAAATGCAATAAAAATTTCCCTTCTCTTATCTAAATACAGCTATAGCCAGTCACACTGAGCAAATAACAACAATAAATATGAAGGTTGAAGAAGCAATCAAGGACTGGAATCGGAACATGCACACTCGACTAAATGAATACCTTGATTTCCAAGACGACAAAACTGAACAAGATAAGTTGTCTGATGCAGTTATAATAAACAGTCCACATTTCCTAGTGACATAAAACAAAACAGTGCAAGAAATGTACAGGATAATAAGAACACGTACAAGTATGTGCAAAACAAAATCAAGAAACACGTTTGTAGGAAAACCAGGAAGTAAAACAGTAAAATGATCCGACTTCATTCATACGATAAAAGAAAGGACTTAATTAAATCAGCATACAATGAAAAATGGAGTGTACATAAATGAGTGTCTAACAAAAAAACGTCAAAACCTTCTGTTCAGGCTGAAAAAATTTAAAACAGGAAAAACAAAATACATCAGTGTTTCACGCGAGATGGGAAAATACTAGTAAGGAAAACATCAACAGGACAACTTTATACTATCTAAAAATAAACCGATTTCTCTATTTCCCTTAGAAAAGCTGACATTTTTTGTAACAGTTTTGATAAGTGCCCTTAATAAAATATATACGTGTGGTGCTTATAGTGTACGTTTATTATATTGTACATTATTATTTTTATTATTTTTCATCACTAGCTAATGAAATACTCCAATATTTCTATACTTCTTTCTTATACTTTTAAATTGCTCATAATTTAAATTACAAGTCAAATCTTACTCCAATTAAATAATATTCATTATTCTTACCTGCCCTTTTAAATTTTGTTTATCACTACTTGTTTTTTAGTCACTTTTTTTTGTGTATGCAATTAGTGTTATTCCAATTACTTTTTTGCAAGTACCAAAACTATCTTTTGCTAGCTAGTACCAACTACCTCATTTTTTTTACTTTTATTGTGCAAAAACTGCTCAATTTATTTTAATATTAAAAATCAGATCTTACTCCTAAACCAATATTATTTCATAGTGACACCTGTCCATTTAAACTTTGTTTACCATTACTTAATTTTAGTCCCTCATATATTTTCCCCTTTATTTTAGCTTTATTAACTACCCTAGTTTATACATTCACAATGTTAAAATAATCAAGGTGCTATTCTCAGGTGCTAAAGTAGAATAAGTTCACAACTTTGCCATTATATTCCAAAAACTACCTTAGTCATTATTTTACATTTGTTAAAAAAATCAGGTGCTATTTTTTAGCTTAAGACTATTTACTTTGTTTTATACTTAATTTTAACTATAGATTCATACAAATCTTATGATTACAAGCATTGATCCTGATACCAACTCTTATTTAATGACTTAATATGATTCAAACAGTTACTGTAATTACTACACTGCAGAACAATCAAAGGCACTTCTCAGTGCCAACAACAACATAACTATCTTTAATACAATATATCAGATCTTTAAGAAAGCATTACGATGACCTCATAGCTTACTAAATTCCTTACATGCCAATATGTCCATCTTTACACTAACTGAAACCTGGCTAAAGCCTGATAGTACAGATGTCTATGCCTTTCCCTGGTTACACAGCCATACACAAACTGTGGGCCCAGACCAACAAGGGGGTGGCACAGCCATTACTACTCAGCCCAACTGAATGTATCACTAATACTTGCACAAGGGATAAAACTTTGGGGAATATATAATAGCCAAATTCAAATCCAAATACCTACAAAAACCTCTCACATTGATAAACATTTACAGAGTTCCACAGTCAAACATTAGCCAATTTAGTCAAAACCTAGGAAGTATGATAATGATGCACGCATGAACAAAGATCACTTACTACTCTCAGGTGACTTCAATATAAATCCCCTGAAAGGGACAGGACCCACACGTTACTGAATTCACAAACACAATGAGTAACTGTATGTTGCTACCAACAGAAACAAAACCTACAAGAGTTACAGAGACTAGTGTTTCCCTACTTGACCCATCTGGACCAACACCATTTTCCCCTTTAAAATCAGGCATAATTACAGATAAATACCACAGACATTTACCCTACTTTTCTCATAAAAAACTCTTGGTAAATACCCCAAAGACACTACTAAAGTCACCTTCAGACTTCACAATGAGGCACCCATTAATAACTTCACAACGCAGTAGCAAACATTGACTGGCACATGAGCTAGAAATCTATACGATATTGACGAATGTATTAATAATTTTCTAAAAAAGACCCAATACTCTATAACAAGCACTGCCCAAAAAAACTAAACAGATGACAGCTAAGAGACTGAACAGTCCTGGTTAACACCAGCATTCTCAAATCCATAAATACAAAACACAATATGAAAAACAGTACAGAATGGGTCACATAACCAGAGACCAAAAAAAAAACGTTCTGTCAATCCTAACCAGCCTGAAAAGAAGGGCAAAAAAATTGTTTATGAAAACAGATTATCCAACTTACGAGGTGATATAAAAAAGCCCTGGAAAACCTATCAGAAATTCTAGGAACAAAAAAAGATATCACGAAAATAGCGAAATAAAATTAGCAAAATCAGATGAACCCCAACTCCCACCAACAGAAACAGCAAACAGACTCAATGACTTCTTCTCCACTATAGGACAAAACCTTGCAAAAAAATTTCCCAAAGGGCTCAGTACCCCACCAAATGATACCTCACTGGCAATACCCGAACACACTTTTCCCTAGCTCCGACAAACCCCCTACGAAGTCTCCCTTATTATCAACACGCTAAAAAAAAGGCAGGAGTTTTAAAATACCTTACCACCCTTTATATACAAAAAAGTGTCACAAGTGCTATCACCAATCATTGCAACATCTTTAACAAATCCTTTGGGAATCCCCCACCTTCCCCACAGTACTCCAAAATAGCAAGGGTCCCCCCGATCCACAAAGGGGGAGACCAAACAGAGTTGAATAACTATGGGCCCAATATCCAACTTACACCCTCTCTCAAAAATCTTCGAAAAATTAATTCAAAAAAACGAATTTACTCCTACCTTATCTCCCAAAACATACTCAACCCTGCCAATTTGGATTCAGGCCAAATAAAAATACTAATGATGCTATTATACACATGCTAGAACATATATACACTGCAATAGAGAAAAAAGAAGTCCCACTGGGGATCTTCATTGACTTACGTAAAGTTTTTTGATACAGTTAACCATGACTTGCTCACGTAAAATTGTCACACTTTTGGTATAAGAGGGCACTCCCTCAACTCCCTCAAGTCATACCTCAGCAACAGAAGCCAATGTGTATGCAAATGGGGCAAACTCTTCTGCACAACCAATTACAGTTGGTGCCCCACAGGGAAGTGTCCTTGGCCCTCTTCTCTTTCTCCTATACATAAATGACCTACCAAATGCTTCGCAATTACTCAAACCCACACTATTTGCAGATGACACTACTTCGTCTTCTCCCACCCGAGCCCAGTCACGCTACCCAAATACTGTAAATACAGAATTACAGAAAAATATCTACCTGGATGAGGATAACAAACTTACACTAAACATTGACAAAACCTACTTCATTCAGTTTGGTAAACAGGTACAGATGTCCCTCTTAACATATGTTAAAGGGGATCACCTATCAAAAAGAAACAGAGGGAATTCTTAGGAATCCACCTTGATAATAGACTCAAATTTCATACACATATACAACAAATTTCTAAGAAAATTTCCAAGACTGTAGGCATCTATCGAAGATACGGTACTATGTCCACAGTCAGCCCCCCTGGCCTATATCACTCTCTTATTACCCTATCTCACCTATGGAATTTGTGCATGGGGCTCAACAACAAGTAACCATCTCAGACCACAAATTTCCCCAAACAAAAGGCTTGGCAGTTAGAATGATAACAAATTTCACTATAGGCAGCACACTCCACCAATATTCAATACATTTAAACTATTCACCTTTCAAAACATTCATACTTATTACTGCACCTTTTAAACATACATAGAACACTGAACTCTGATATTAACCCTCCCTCAAACATCCCCTTGCCAACCTAAAACAGAACACATGACCATAACACAAGGCAAGATCACTTTTGATGTTCCTCGTGTCCATCTCACACTATGCAAAAACTCAATGCACATAAAAGGCCCTAAATCTGGAAACTCACTACCTGTAAATATAAAAGAAAAAATACCTGTTTATAAATTCAAGTCTTTTCAAAGATCCTTACTACCCAAAACCAAATAAATACTGAATAATAAACCCTTTTATAAATTGTATATCTTAAATGTTTTCACAATTATATCACATAAACTGTTAACCTAAAAACCAATCTAACTTTATTTTTTTTTAAATACACTCCCTAACAGATTACTCCATTTCTACTGAATGTAAAAACAATGCATAAAACCCCATTGACCGTCTTTGTAATACTCACTTGTGTTTTATAGTAATCTGTTTACATTAAAGTTTTATCACCGATGTCATCATTGCTTAGTTCATCTTAAGTTAATTTTAAGCCAGCCCGTAATGCTATGCATAGTATAAGTGGCTTTGGCATACTGCTCTTTTCTGTATTTTTTGTACCTCTGTATGTGTGCACAAATTTTTTAATAAATAAATAAATAAATAAATAAATAAATACTGTTCACATATATGCTTCAATGTAAACACTTGATCTACACATCCCCTACTCACTCTAAAACCTCCTTGCTCATCTGCAATCCTACGTTCTGTCTTACCTCTGATTCTTTCAATAATAACCCTACCGTACACTTTTTCTGGTATACTCGGTAAACTTCTTCCTCTATAATTTTTACAATCTCTTTTGTTCCCCTTCCCGTTATATAAAGGGACTATACATGTTCTCTGCCAATCCCTAGGTACCTTCCCCTCTTTCATACATTTATTAAACAAAAATACCAACCACTAACACTATATATCCCTTGTTACGCAGAAACGTGGGATACCTGGGGGCTAGAGCCTTGTCCAAGGGCAAAGGTAAAAGTTACACACATCAGAAGCATAAACAGGCCACCCAGGGCTATCCCAGTCAAAACAGAAAGTGCTAAACCAGCATTTGTACTTCAGTGGGTTGGTTAACAGAGGGTTAGGCAAGAATCCTAGTTAGGAAAATATATCTGTTTATTCAACATAACACTATATACACAATCTAGAAACACCTTCATCTATCTTCTATCCTAAATGCCCAAATGATGGTACACAAGAAACAGCTGGCTGGAGGTCCAGCCACCATAACACTCGCCCTAGTCAGCGCCAGGCCGTCACTACTCCAATACCAACCCCATTTCTTATTTCCTCACTCATCTCACAGCACCCTGACCATGTCAGAGCCTAGGTGAGCATACAGGTAAGCCATAGAAGAGCCTATGGCTTGGGTTAGCTAAACAAAAGGAGTACACAACTACAAACTTAGCTTAAATACACAGAAATCTCTAATGCAGCCTCCACACCATGCTGACTCCATGTGACCCTTCCCAGCCACGCTTACCTGCGTACCCAAACACAGTGGAAAATAAATACCAAAGCAGGATTTCTTTATAATTATCATTAGAGTAATTTACAGTACCCCAAATGCACATTATGGATTAAAAAATTATTCTTTACATTATAACATTCATACTTTTATGGTGCACTTCTCCACTATATGTACATTACAATGTCATGCAGAACCCTGCATAACACCCCGCCCCTTTACCATAGGTCTCACTTGCTAGTGGGGTCCTACGGACATCGCTAGGCAAAAGAAGAAGAAAAAAAAAAAATCCTACATTAAGGTTGAGGCAACGGGCAAAATAATAACTGGGAATGACCACCATACAATCAGTCATTAGGTACTACAAATATGCAATATTAACAAACTGAGGTACAGTGGACCCCCGGTTAACGATATTTTTTCACTCCAGAAGTATTTCAGGTGCCAGTAATGACCCAATTTGTTCCCATAGAAATATTGTGAAGTAGATTAGTCCATTTCAGACCCCAAACATACCGTCAAATGCACTTACATAAATACACTTACATAATTGGTCGCATTCGGAGGTAATCGTTTATGCGGGGGTTCACTGTACTAGATTGCGGACATGTGAAACTTGCCGAACATAAAAGTGATCAAGTTCTATGCCAAAATGAGCCCACAGTCACGCTCTTAGACAATTGTGGGTTTGGAAAAGGCACCATCACAACCCCAGTGCTGGCCCGGCACTGGCGTGTGATGCATTTACCTAAATTACATCAAGCAAACTTATTTAAAAGAGCAAGTTAAAATTTGTAATAAGTTCCCTGAGGAATGTCGTTTTATGAAGTAACACAAAGCTCAGTATGTTGCAAGGCAGACCAAACTGTATGTGCCACCAAAAAAAAAAATTTAAAAAGTAGGGGACATTTTCCAGGAGGAGTTCAAAGAAAAGAAAAAACAGATTTTACATGTTAAATTCTACTTTGAAAGTAACATTTACATTATTACTCCATCCACATCAATCTTTAGTAAACAAAAACTGGTTCCTGATGACACACCTCTGCGAGAATCAGGAGGCACAAGAGGGGGAAAATATCAGTCCCCCCCAAAAAAAAATGGGTGGATAGTCAACAATCTTGTTTGGTGGGGGCTGAGGCCGTAAACCCTGGAGTCATCACTGAAGACCCCCAAAAGGTGGACCTCCAGGCCGGGCACCTACACGTCATTCCCAAAGGGCCCTGGGAGTCACCAGCTGTGATCCAAAAAAGGAAGAAAAAAAAATTAAAAGGTCCTGGAGAACCAAAAACACCCTTTGGGTCAAGAGACATGACCCAAACAGTGGGGGCATCACCGCCAACCCCATTCACTAAAACTTTCAGGGCCAACAGTCCCTACACCAACATAAAAATGGAGCGAGGCATCCCAGCAACACCCAAAAAACGTTTGCATACCTTACCTAGGCATTGCACTTGATGTGACTACCCCCAAAACACACCACACTAGGGAATCCTGATACCCCCAGCTGCGCTCAACCTGCCCTTTCCCTTTGGGTGGTCCAGGGTTCCATCTACTCATCTACTGTAAATCACTGCAAAATAAGAAGATAAGTGATCTATACACCACATCGTGCACTTCAAACATGAGACAAGGCTCAGCAAAACCCCCATCTCCGCTCCCTTCACATAATGAATTTACCAACATATGAAACCCTTGTCAGTTTGGATTCAGGAATGATAAAGCACGAATGATGCTATCATACACAAGATAGAACTAATTTTATACTGCACTCGGAAAAGAAAGAAGTCCCGCTGGGCATTTTCATTTATTTACGTAAAGCTTTCGATACAGTCGACCATGAACTGCTGTATCCCAAATTAAAAACACTATGGTTTTCAGAGGCCACTCCCTTTAACTACCTAAAATCATACCCTTTGTAACAGAACTCAATATGTGTATGCAAATGATGCAAACTCTTTCACCCAACCAATCAAATAGGAGTCCCACAAGGAAGTTGTCCTTGGAAACCCCTCCTCTTTCTCTCTACATCAATGATCTACCCAATGTATCACAGCTACTCAAACCCATATTATTTGCAGATGACACTACATATGTCTTTTCCCACCCAAACATGGTCATACTAGCAAACACAGTCAATGCGAATTGCAGAAAATATCTGCCTGAATGATGACTAAGAAACTTACCCTGAATACTGATAAAAACTTATTCATTCAGTTTGGAAATAAAACTGCAAATGATCCGATTAACATAACGCTAAGTGGGTATCAGTCACAAGACTCACGAGGGAAAAAATTTCCCAGGTATCCACCTTGACAGTAGCCTTAAGTTCCAGACACACATACAAAAAAATCACCAAGAAAATCTCCAGACTGTAGGCATACTATCAAAGATAAGATATACGTTCCACAATCAGCTCTTCTGGCACTGTACCATACATCATATACCCTTATCTTACATATGGAATTTGTGCATGGAGATCAACAACATCCAGTCACCCAAAAACCCCCCATAACCAGCAAAAAGGGAGCAGTAAGAATGATAAGAATTCCCACTCCCGCCAGCACACTCCACCAATTTTCAAAAGTCTGAATTGATCACCATTTTAAAAACATCCACACTTATTCATGTGCCTATACATACACAGAACAATACACGCAAATATAAACCCTCCACTCAAACTTCTCTCACCAAAATTAAACAGTTTCACATGGGCCACAAAAACAAGACCACACATCTCTTTTTGATATACCTCGTTTCCTTACCACACTGTGTTAAAAACTCTATGCACATAAAGAGCCCCAAAATATGGAATTCATTCCCGAAGATATTAAAGTAACCCAGTCTGAAAACCAGTTTAAGACTCTTTCAAAAAGCCACTTAATCACCTAGACTAAAGCTAAATACTCAGTACTACACACACACTCACCTATGTACTCCCACTTCATAACTTCAACAATCACTTTGAACCTTTTATCCATTGGGTTGACAGGAATATAATTGAGCCATTGTTTTCCACAAAAAGCATTTTTAGACAATAAGGGAAAATATCCCTTTTTTTTTTACAAATTTAATTCACTTAAAAAATTTAAAAATCTACTGTTCAGCTATGAAATAATTACTGTCCTACTGTACAACTATGATAAAATCCTTTGTGTTAAGTAGCCTGTAAGCCAATAATGTTAAGTTGGCCCATAATGCCAAGGCATAATAGAGGCTCTCTTTGCATTGCAACCCACTATTGTAAATATAAAATCTCAATGTACTGTTTGCAAAGACATAAAATATATAAATAAATAAATAATAAAAAGATTAAAAGGTTGGAGAAACAAGGCCCACCTTTTAAGTCTATGATTGTGGTTCCTCATTAAACCCTTCAGGGTCCCAAGGCCAAATCTGAAGTGGTGCTCCAGTGTCCAAGAAATTTGAAAAAAAAAAAAAAAATTATTTTTTCTTACGAATTAAAGAGCATATTTTTGTGAAGGTAATTTAAGACAAAAAAAAACAAATTTCTGTTTAGTACTTACCGAGATACAGTGCCGAGAAGTTTGTCCAAAATGACCTGGTGGCGGAACATCGACGATTTCCACATAATGCACATTACTTTATTTAGCAGTTTTTGTAGTTTTTCTGTTCTTTTCCAGTTTTTTTCTTTTCCTAAACTTTGGGGCCTGAGAGACCCAAAACTGTATATAATGTTATATATAAACTCACTGTATTGAACACAATAACCGCACTAAAGTTATTTCTATTATTGTTTACCACTGTTGTTTATTACAATAAACATGCACAAATCTTGTATAATACTAATGTTCTATCATATATTTACATATTTACAATCACTGGACATGGTTTTGAACTGCTGGAGCTTGTGGAACTCCTTGAAACAATGGCACCATGCACAGAGGTACCTTACATTCCTCACACATAACCGAGTGTCTTTTCGTCTTTGTTGCTCTCGTTTTTTTTGTGCACAGTTTATGCATTCTTCTGAGCAAATTTCTTCTGAGTTGAAGGAAGCTGTATTATGAAAAGATCACCCTTTCCCCCCTCAAACGCTTGGGTTTATCCTGAGGAGTTCGAGGACCTTGTTTTATAGCAGGTGTTGTTACCTGGTACTTCATTATGAGTTGTCTGAATACAGACAAACAAAATTCACCATACGGTGGTCTGTTGCCAGTCTTCTTTAGTACATATTATATGCATGAGCATTGAAATGTCCATGAGATGAAAAAAAAAGTTTCATGTACCACTTGTAACTTTTACGAACACAATCAACAAAGCCAATCTGCATGTCACATTTGTCAACCAAGCGCATGTTCTGTGTATAATCAATCACTGTCACTGGTTTTTGAATACATTCATTAGGCACTCGATCAACTTTGCCACTGTCTTGCATTTCATTACGGTGAATGGTTGTCAACAATGTGACATCTCGTTTGTCATGCCACCGTAATGCCATGATGTCATTGGCAGTAAACACCTGCATGTCATCACCACGAGCACCTGCGTTTAGCCTGGGCATATGTTTACGATTAGAACACACTGTACCACAAACATCTGTCTTGTTCACTCGAAAGAAATCACTGAGTAATGGGCTTGTGTACCAGTTATCGGTATATAATGTATGCCCTTTACCAAGATAGGGTGCCATCATGCTTCTCACTACGTCACCTGAGATACCCAATAACATCTTGGTATCTTTCAATGTTTTACTTCCTGTGTGTACAACAATATCCAATACCAGGCCACTGTCACAGTCACAGAGCACAAACAGTTTTATACCAAAGCGTTTCCTCTTGCTCGGTATATACTGCTTGAATGACAGCCTACCTTTGAACAAAATCAAAGTCTCGTCAATTACTAGATTCTTGAATGGAATAAAAGTATATGCTGACTTTTGTTTGAGATACATAAAATCATTTTTAATTTGTATAAAAATGTCACTTCTGTCAGGCCTAGTTTTGTCAGAGAAGTGCAACATAGTTAAATAGATAAACCCGATCACTGGGATGATGTCACTGAAGACCGGGGTAGAAAAATTTGCTGATCTGTGGACCAGTATGCTTTTATATTATGCTTATAGACATGAGGCATAAGCATTATTGTTGCAAAAAGCAAAACATTTCTGCAACGTCGTCTCTTTCCACTGTGTAGTCTTGACTGTGGTGATATGATCGTATTTGCCATGGTGTACTCAAAATACTTATTACTTTCCCTGACAATAGTTTCCATCATGGCTGGTCAAAGAATAATTCAAAGAATTCCAGTTCATTTTCAGTGTTTCCCAAAGGGAAACAAGTTGGTGAATTCCACTTTGAGAGTCATCAAGTGGTGGGGCTTGGGAACAAAATTGGGATTTTGTGCAATCCCAGATATGGTTTGCTGGTGGATACTGGGGCATCATAGGCTGGTTGTGGGGGTTTGTTGTGGTTGTGGTGGGCTGGTGGTGACACTCCGCTTTGTCCTTGAACTGAGGAGTCAGCAGCGTGGGTCCCCGCCTGGGCTGGTGAGTCACACATGGTGTGGCCACCTCAACCACTCACCATCTGCTGATGCCCGTGGTCTATCCATGCCAAGGTGTAGCCACATCATCCTCACTATTACTATCTTTACCTGGTGTAGGGCCACGGGGTGTACTCTGGGATGTAAATCCCCTCCCTGGGCACAGCATAGGGTACACTACCGAGCGCATGTGGCAGCGTACATACCGGACGCTTCACTGGTGAATATGATTCCTCACTATCAGTACTCGAATGATCGTCAGAGCAATAAAATCACAATCCACGTCACTATCATCATCATTACTGAAGTCAGAGGCTGGCCACGCGAAAAAAATAGTTTTCTCTTGCGTTTAGGTACAACGACCATGACTGAGGAGTGCCCACCAGAGGTAGAAAGTTGAGGATGTCAGGGTTTTCTGCACTATTATCGATATCCTGGTCATTCCTTTCGGTCACTAACTGATCAAAGCCAAAGAATTTCGTCTTCATTTCCACTTCCATCAGGTCAGAACTTTAGATAGGAAGAGGAGAGTCCCAATTTTCCGTGTGGAGTGAGAGCTGCCTTGCGGAGAGGCATGGTGAACAGGGGTAACTGAGCTGGCGTTCCCACAATGCTATGCGGGCGCCTAGGTTTTTTGTTTATGGCGCACACCCACCATGCGACCCGTTCTCTCACATGGGAGGCCTATGAGCGCTTTCGCGCTAAATTTGATGGCGCTAGAATTTTGGCGTGATCTACGGTTTGGGAAATCAATGTGAAGCCCGATCTAAGATGGGGCCCTGAAAGGGGAAGTGAAGGAAACGTAAAGGGTTGGGTCATTACACAGTTATAGGGTGAATGTGATATTTAAATCAAAAAGTTGCA
>NW_026468894.1:0-12349 GCF_026875155.1 Cherax quadricarinatus | reverse complement strand
AATTCATCATTCTGGAATATTATGACTTATGCAGATTTTAACGTTTCCGAGATATACTTAGCAATGGCTTGCAAAATGTGCCCATGACCATTTTTTAATCTCTTTATGCTTAATTTATTTCACAGACTTATGTGAGTTTTCCAAATCCATTCTAACCTAACCTTTCCTAAAGAAACCTAGTCTGCTTAACCTTCCCTAACTAAAATATAGGTTATGTACGGTTTTTTCGGGAAACAGGACAAGTGCTTCCTGAAGCGGGTCTTATTCATATAATGACTCAAACCTGGAATTTTGGTCATCTGACCGAGGCCTCTGCTGGTTAACGGCCACTCTTTAAAATATATTCGGTTATGATTATAACTATTAGACCAAATCCCATCACCACCGCTACCACCACCACCACCTCCAAAAACCACCAACACCACCTCCACCCCAAACCACCATTCCAACACTACCACCACTTCCACACTACCACCACCACCCCAACACCACCTCAACCACCTCCAACACCATCCACCATTTCCCAACACCACCACCACCACCTCCAACACACCACCACTTCCAACACCACCACCCCACCCCAACACCACCACCACCACCTCCACACCCCCCACCCCACCCCCAACACCACCATAACCACCACCTCCACCCACCTCCAACACCACCACCTCCCACCCCCACCACCACCTCCAACACCACCATAACCACCACCTCCAACACCACCCCCCAAACACCACCATAACCACCACCTCCAACACCACCACCACCACCCCCAAACCCACCACCACCACCTCCAACACCACCACCAACACCACCGCCACTACTACCTCTAACACCACCACCACCACCCCCATCCCCAAACACCACCACTACCTCCAACACCATCACCAACCCCACCACCACCACAACCACCTACAACATCACTTCCAACACCACCACAACCACCACTACCTCCAAACACCACCACCACACCACCATCACCACTACCTCCACCACCACCACCACCACCACCACAACCACCTACAACATCACCTTCAACGCCACCACCATCCCCACCACAACCACCTACAACACCACCTCCACCACCATACCTCCAACACCACCACCAACACCACCACCACAACCCCCCTACATCACCTTCAACGCCCACCACCTCCACCACCACTACCTCCAACACCACCACCACCACTACCTCCAACACCACCACCACCAATACCTCCAACACCACCACCATCACTACCTCCAACACCACCACCAACACCACCCCCAAACCACCAGTACCTCCAACACCACCACCAAAAACCACCACCACCACAACCACCTACAACAACACCTCCACCGCCACCACCACCACCACTACCTCCAACACCACACCACCACCCAACACCACCCACCACCACCACCTCCTCCAACACCAACAACACACCACCACCACTCCCCAACCACCTACAACATCACTCTCCAACACCACCACCACCACCACTACCTCCAACCCACACACCCCCCACCCCCACACTACCTTCAACACCAACCAACCAACCAACCACCACAACACCTACAACATAACTCCAACACACCACCAACCAAAAACCACCTACAACATCACTCCCTCCACCCACACCAACCACCACCGCTACCTCCACCACCACCACCAACACCATACCAACACCACCATAACACAACCCTACAACATCATTCCAACACCCACCACTACCACCAAACCACCTACAACATCACTTCCCCACCACCACCACCACAACCACGCTACTTAGCATCACCTCCAACCCCCCACCACCACTACCTCCAAACACCCCAACCACTTACCTCCGCACCACCACCAACACGCCGCACCACCAAACACCACGACCAACACCCACCCACACACAACCACCTACGCAACATCATCCCAAACACCACCACCAACACTTGTGCTGATTATGTCAAAAATTTAAAACACTGTAAATTGTATTCAAAGTATTCTGTTGCGGGACCAAGTAAAGAAAATTTAGTACAACATGATGAGAACATGCTTGTGTAATGTAACTGAATGCTGCTTCCCTTGTATATATTAATAATAATAATAATAATAGTAATAATACAATAATAATAATACCAATAAAAATAATAATCAATTAATAAATAATACAATAAGTAATAATAATAATAAATAATCCAATAATAATAATAATAATAATAATAATAATAATACTAGAATAAATAATACTCAATAATAATAATAATAATAATAATAATACAATAATAATAATAATAATAATATAATAATAATAATAATAATAATAATAATAATAATAATATACAATGAATAATTATTATTATAATAATAATAATAATAATAATAATAATAATATCAATAATCAATAATAATCATAATAATAAATAATAAATACAATAATAATAATAATATAATAAATAATACTATAATAATAATAATAATAATAATAATAATCTAATAATAATAAATACAATAATAATAATAATAATATTATAATAATAATATAATATAATAATAATAATAAATAATACAATGAATAATAATAATATAATATAATTAATAATAATAATAATAATAATATAATAAATAATATATAATAATATAATAATAATATAATAATAATGATAATTAATGAATCTTAGTTTTACATGATACAACTTATAGCAGATCATGGCTGACATCAGTAACAAGGTACACAGAACAAGAGCCGTGGCTTATGACGGTATTTTTGAGTAAATGTGTGCCAACAAATTGTATTAGCTGAAGATCCTCGGTCACTTATCAGTGATTCCACGACTCTTTTTCAACATCTAGCAAGGCAAGCAGAAACCTGATGTTTCGCCCCATTACTTTGGGGGAAACTTGTGAAATGTGCCTTAATATAGGTGGACTTTGTCCTGTATCATTGTGTTGCAGAAGTTATTTCGGTTGATGTAGTGCCTTCAGGCACCTATTCTCATTCTGGGTTTATTTTCCTTTTCTTGAGTATATTGGCAGCTCTGGCACCCCCCCCCCCACCTCACAGTCCCTTTTTGCTCTTTCCCTATCAGATAAAAATCTGAGATCTACTGAAGCTCTATGTTCACCCCGTCCTACATCGTGTTCATTTCACACTATTTATCAAAATGAGACTCTGAAGTATGTCCTTGCATCTCTGTAGCCCATCTGTATTTTTTTTTTTGTCTTTTTTCTGTTCACCATTCCTTCCCTTGCTCAATCTATATGCCATATCGAATATTTTGATTATCTTGTGTGTGTGTCGATAACTATAACATACATCGCTATATATTATTTATTTTGTGTTTATATGTTTACTTAGTGTTTATAAATGAAGGAACGCTTCACCGAGACTATAATCCCTTTCTAAAGTTTCCAACACGTTTCCAACATCTTATCCAATACCTCATTCCAAGTAATCTACCTCCAAACCACGACCATCAAGGACATTACCAGTAATAGAAAGGACAAGATTCCCATCCTCTGCTGGAGTAAACATTATCCCTAAGTAATGACTGCGAAACATCCAGAGCTCCAAAGCATGTAATTTCAGAAACCAGTTCGGCAGGAGATCTGACGATCCAAGGAATGGTTGTGGTCAACACCTCGAAATTCACACAACCATTAATCAACTACAGAAACCGCAAGAATAAAAAAACCTTTTTATCGCCAGAGAAGACAACACTCAATACAGATAATACTGAATCATCACTTATCTGTATATTCAACAACTTCAAATAGGACAACGGCTTCTATAACATGTTGAAACCTCTTGCAGAAAATTTTCAACGCTATCCACATAAGAACCACAAGAATGGAAGTAATACTGCAGAAGGTCTACTCATTATACTTATTCAATCTCATATGACATGCTACCAAGGTATTAGACTCTATGACCCTATCGAGTAGCATTCTCACCTGACTTCATCCTATAAAATCATTCACGTACCTTCCACACAGGTAGACCTGTTTTGTGACTTGATAAGCTCCACTCTGTAGGGCGAAACGTTGTCAATAATAGTAATTTTATATTATACTGCTTAAGTGTGTATATTGCATTGTGTACGTTATTTATACGATTTATTTCCAGGGTTACGGTAGTTGTGACTTGTACTTGCTGGGTCTTGATCGCCTGCAGGGTAGGTGTAGTGCGGCCTTGCTGGTCTTAGCAAGCTGCAGGGCTAGGTTAGTAGTGTGGTCTACCTGGGTCTTTCTTGCCACACATGCTGAGCAGGTTAGTGTGTGGCTTGCTGGGTCTTGCACAGCTGCAGGTTAGGTAGTGGTGTTGGTTTTGCTGGTCTTGACAGCTGAGAGTAGGTATAGTGGTGTGGTCTTCCTGGGTCTTGGGCATATCTCACAGGGTAGGTTAGTAGTGTGATCTTGCTGGTCATGTCACAGCTGCAGCGTAGCGGTAGCAGTGTGGTTCTTGCTGGGTCTTGACACGCTGGCAGGGGAGAAGGGAGGTAGTGGGTGTGGGTCTTGTTGGGTTTGACTCAGCTGCAGGTAAAGTTGTTGTGTGATCTTGCTGGGTCTTGACACAAGCTGCTGCGTAAAGTAGCGGTTGTAGTCTAGCTGGGTCTTGGCACAGCTGATGCTAGGTAGTGGTGTGGTCTTGCTGGGCCTTGTCGCAAGCTGATTGGTAGGTGTTGGGTGTGTCTTGTGGGTCTTGACACACGCTGAAGGGTAGGTAGAGGTGGGTCTTGCTGGGCCTTGACGCAGCTGCATGGTAGGTAGTGGTGTGGTCTTGCTGGGTCTTGACACGCTGAAGGGTTAGGTAGGAGGTTTGGTCTTGCTGGGCCTAGACGCATCTGCATGGTAGGTAGTGGTGTGGTCTTGCTGGTCTTGACACAGCTGATGGGTAGGTTGAGGTGTGGTTTGCTGGGTCTTGACACAGCTGAAGGGTAGGTAGAGGTGTCTGGTTCCTTGCTGGGTCTTGACACAGCTGAAGGGTAGGTTAGAGGTCTGTGGTCTCGGCGAGAGTCAAGGGACAGCTGAATGGTACTGACTGGACCCCAAAGCTGGAATTTCTTGTGTGTGTTTAAACCAGTGTGAAAAACTTTTGTGTGAGTGGTACAGTCAACTGTGGAGGAACTAATTATTTGTGTGTACTGGTTACAGCCCACTGTGAAGATTCTAATTACTTGTGTGACTGTTCAACCCTGTGAAAAAATAATTACTTGTGTGACTCGTACAACCTGTGAAGAACTATTACTTGTGTTATGGTAAAACCACTGTGAAGAAAATTATTACTTTGTGCGACTGGTACAACCACTGTGAAGAACTTTTTTTGTGTCTGGTACAATCCACTGAGGGAGAAACTTTTTTTGCGTGGCTGGTCAACCACTTGTGACAGAACGTTTCTTGTGTGTGACTGGTACAACCACTGTGAAGAACGTTTCTTGTGTGACTGGTACAACCACTGTGAAGAACGTTTCTTGTGTGACTGGTCAACCACTGTTAAGATACGTTTCTTGTGTGAATGGTACCAACCACTCTGTGAAGAACGGTTTCTTGTAGTGACTGGTACAACAGTGTTAAGAAACGTTTCTTGTGGTGAATGGTACAACCACTGCGGAGGATTATTCTTGTGACTGGTCAAACCACTGTGGAGAACTAATGACTTGTGACTGTTACAACACTGTGAAGCAAGTATTGTAGGATTGGTACAACACTTGAAGAAACTTATTGATCTCCACTCGATGGGACTCTGAAAGAATAAGTATAAAGGATGGAAATTTAGATTCAATTTTATCATCTTTACAGCCTGAACAGATTTAAATTTGAAGTGATTGGCTTGTGGATTCGTATCAAGTTTTTGGTATGACGAACAAACCATTCTCAAAATGAAGTATGTCAGGTTTCAATTATCGCAAAAATTTATCTGCTGAGAATTTGAAGTCATTGTCGATAATTGGCTCCTCAAGGACTGACATCTCGTTCCACCAATATTTTGAAATTAAAAACGAGTTTCTTTATTTCGTATTGCACAAATTAATCTTTGTCAGCTTTTCTTATTGGTTTCAGTAATTGATGATATTGTCAGAGTATTGGCTATGTTTGACATTATTTACTCATTATATAACATTTTCAGTGTAAGCACAATAATGGTTCTTCTTAACTGTCACATTGCTCATTGTTATCAGTCTTTCATACTGATAACAAATAAATTTATTCATTCAATTTACATAAATTGTATAAGACGATTTTTTTTTTCTTAATGCACGAGAAAATGTGCAAATTTATTAGATGTAGAATGTAAACTCTCGTAGTGGAAAAAGTCTGGATATTCCTGATATACTATGAGTATATCCTGCTATACTAATCAGAAGTATATTCCTGCTATACTAACTCAGGAGTAATTCCTTCTATACTAACTCAGAGTATATTCTGCAGATACTAACTCAGAGTTATATTCCGCTATACTAACTCAGAGTATATTCCTGACTATACTAACTCAGTAGTATATTCCTGCTTACTCATCAGAGTATATTCCTGCTCTACTAACTCAGAGTAATTCCTAGCTATACTAATCAGAGTTTATCCTGCTATACTAACTCAGAGTTATTCCTGCTGTACTAAATCAGAGTATATTCCTGCTATACTAACTACAGAGTATATTCCTGGCCACTCTTTCTTCACCTCAACTCCAAGTAGCATCCTATTCTTATACAGCAGTGTCTATACTAACTCAGAGTTTATTCCTGCTATACTAACTCAGAGTTTTATCACTTGCTATATTAACTCAGAGATATATTCCCTGACTATACTAAACAGAGTATATTCCTGCTGTACTAACTCAGGTATATTCATGCTATAATAACTCAGCAGTATATTCCTGCATATCCTAACTCAGGAATATTATTCCTGCATATACCTAACTCAGAGTATTCTCTGCTATACTAATCCGATGTATCCTGCTCATCTAAACTCAGAGGATGGGATATTCTGCTATACTAACTCGAGTATATTCCGCTGTTCTAACTCAGAGTAATTCCGGCTCTATACTAACTCAGAGTATTTCCTGCTCATACTAAACTCAGAGTATATTCCTCTATACTAAACTCAGATATATATTTACATGATTATAACTCCTTTTGCAGTATAGCACTGAATACATCAATGTTTACCTCGAGGAGTGTAAGAACATTTGAGGTTTGGCAGTTAGTAATTTTCACAATGAATGTACATATCGTTAAAAGTTGACATACAATCTACGATGATCCAAGTGTAGACGATCAGTTACAATCATAGTATTAACCAAACGAATTAATCAACAATTATGCTTTAAGTGCAATGACATTTCGGGTAGTGAAGTTTACGAGTCGATGTATACATAGAGGCCATTACTGTACACGGTAAGTGACATCTACACATGTGGAGAGTATGAAAGGTTATAATTTTAAAACCAGATATGTTCAGACAGCACTTACATGGACAGAACTGAATGCCTTCATTAAGCAGGTGGATTAATGTGGTGGTCGGTAGATGGTGGTGATGGTGGTGGTGGGTTGGCACGGTGGTTTAAACACTGGCAAATTATGGCCCGGCTGTGGTGTCGTTAATTGCATCAATCACATTGCAGTGCATTCATTAACGATCACTTTTTTGCATTTTCAATTAAACACTAACATGTGTGGGTTTGTATTCAATTAACAATTTGTGAATGTTTATTTAACTTATATCTATGTGGGTAGTATTTAATTCACTTACACCTGTGTCGGTGGGTATTCACTGAAACAAATGTTGATGTATATTCAATAAGCATTTGTTGGTTTTATATACCCCTTACAACTATGTTGGTGTCATGTTCTCTGAATCTATGGGGAGTGTACTCCTTTAAACCTATGTTGATATGAATTCACTGACACCTATAAGGGTGGTGTACTTCAGTGAAAAATTATGTGGGTCTGTAAGTGACACTTGTGTGGGTGTGTCTTACATTACGTGCTCAGAACATATCTCTCGAGGACACCTTCAGCTTGGACAAAGTCCGGGGAGAGCACATTATTGACTCGAAAATGTCTGTCAGTTAAAAAGTTTTTGAGGAAGGATGGTAGATTGCCTCTGAAGCCTAAGAAGTGGATTTGGCCCAAAATATTTATTCTCCAAGTTGTGTCATATAGCCATTCTCAAGGTCAAAAATATGGCAACTAATGAGTGGTTATTCGCAAAGGAATTACGAACATACGTAACAGCGTAGTCAGGGTCTATGGTAGATCGCCCTTACGAAGCCATATTGACTAGTGGAGAGATGTGGTGTAGTCGCTAAATACCACAATTAAACGTTGATTAACCAGGACAGCTCCATCACTTTGTAAACTGCACTGGTAAGAGCAATGCGACGATAGTGGGAGGCTCATCATGTACCGTGAGTGACCGGTTTGCGGGAAAGTGAGAACAATGGTGGATTTCCACAGCTGAGGGAAGAACTCCTGTTGACCAAATAAGAGTGAGAGGCGTTAAGAGGACTACAAGCGCTGACAGATGTAAAATGTTTGGAACATCTGAATATGAATGCATCTGGCCCAGCTGCCGATGATCGGCAAAGGCTGAGAGTGTTGCCTCGTTCCTGAAGTGTATAAAAGACACATTATACTTCTCTTCTTGAGAGAGAAAGTCCAAGGGTACTAATCTCTCTAGAGACCTTTGTGGAGGAAAGGAACTATGAGGCATAGATGGAGCACTCCAGGAAATGCGGGACAGATGTGTGCTTTCAATGGCAAACGTCAAGAGGGATTGCCTACATCAAACACGGGACGTGAACAGGAGCCGGGGGTCAGGGAGGATTACACTCAGTTTCCTCACTTTTTTCCAGGACTGCACTCTCATAGAGGAAGCAGAGGTGAGTGTGGAAAACATAATCTTATCAGCAAGTGCGTATAGCAGACGGATGACACGGCGATCAATCGCACGCTTCTGCTTAAAATCATGATGTCTCCCTCTTCGGTTTCATTGTACGGTACCTGCCCAATGTGCAGCACGTTTCAATAGTACCTGATAAGTACAAGCAGGAGACCACCCAGGCAGCACTTCTGAGAATGCCTGCCTGAGGTTTGGGGTATATTATGAGAAGCTGCGGTGAAAACTGACGTCGATGAAGAGGTGTAGGATTCATCCACTGCGAGGATGAAGAAGGAACCTCAATAAAGCAGTGTGTTGCGACGGAGAGTTAAAGGTCCCAGTTTGCCCCATAAAATTACCAAGCGTCGGGTACGGAAGGTGGTCATATGAAAGAGAAAGTAAGATGATTGGAAATGGATCGCTGTCATGTAAGTTCGGTAGGACAGACAGGCGAAGTCTGTGCAGTGGAGGGGAAGAGCAGACCAATAGATCGATTGAAAGAGAGAGTTGAGTACGAGGTTCACAAAATGGGTGGGCAGAGTAACAGTATTTCAAAACAGGAGGGGGTGAGAGCTGAAGAAAAAGCCTCCAATGGATGACCACGTGAGTCACAATGAGACCCCCCCCCCCCAGAGGGGAAATGGTGGGCATTAAAATTGACACAGTACCAGAGTGATGGTGGTAAGGATGATACAAGAATGGCACAAAATATGGGATCAGAAAAATGCATCGAGAGGAGAGAGATATAAACGAACATATTGTAAACCATTATTCAAGTGGATACGGGCTGCAGTGTATGCAGGAGGTATGAACAAATAGTTGACAGTAAGGAATATCTTTCATAAGAAGAAGGGCACTTTCATTAATAGGTCCCATTGAGAAAGGATCCGAAGAATACAAATAAAAATATAGACTGAGATAGGTTGGAAAAACAGATGAGTTGTAATTTTGGTTCTTGTAAAAGCAAGCACCACCAGGGGAAAACTGGAAAGCAAATCTGAAGCTCACACCGTTTTACCTCCTGAGGCCGCGGATATTCCATGTAGAATAGACCATGATTGGCAATGAAGAAAATTACAGGAATTCGTAGGGAAGGGCACCTACGGACTAGAGGGTTAGAAAAGTCAAGTGACGGAGGGCAATCGGAAGACGTTCAAGCAGTGAAGGAAAGGGAGCGTTGCGAAGAAATGAGTTGTGGAAGATTGAGGAGAGGAAAGAGATGGAACGGTAGGTGAGATCAGTGTCCATTGAAGGTTTAGTCCTGCAATATATTATTGAAATGGTTCAAGTGTTTCTCGAATTGATAAGAAGTCTGGGAGACAATATTTGGAGGTTAAGAAGGGAGGAGGGTGAGCAAAGATTGGGACAGTTAAAATGGACATGTAACCAAAGTGAAGGGGGACGAAAGAGTGTACGGGGACGCGAGGAAGATCGTGTGGGAGGGGAACAGAAGAGGAAGACATTGGGAGGGGCGAGGGTGGAAGAATAGTACGAGGAGTGGAGGGTGGAACCACACTTGTAATAGAGCCAGAGAAGGGGGGAAGAATGGGCACAGAGATTTGGAAGGAAAAATGCGGAGGGGGGAAAAAGGGAAAGGGCGCAAAAAGATTTGAGCAAGGGGGATTTTTTGGACTTCTTTAAAGTAAAAAGGGGGGGTTTTGGGATAAGGGTTTTTTACGAGGTCTTGTCGAACCGGGGGTTTAGGAAGGAGCAAAGATGTGAGAAAACGAGGTTTGTAGGAGGATTCAAGCCCCGGACGCAAAAAAATTAGATACTAGTGGCTATGGAGGGTAAACCCCAGAGGAGGTGCAAAAGATGGGACCCCCCGAAGTGGGGGGGAGTTTTTTTAAACACGAGAATAAAAAACACGGGTAGTCTCCTTGGAAGTGGGGAGAGAAACTGCATAGCAAAGGGGGGACCTTCTGCCTTTTTGAGGAACGGATTTTATGCTCTTAAGTAGACCAGCAATGCGGAGTACGAAGGGTAGCCCCCAGACAAATTTAAAGGCAAGAGGGGGTCGACTCAAATTATTTGAATGGCGTTGGCACCACAACTGGGCATTCGGATAGATCTCCAATATTCGCTGGGTTACCAAAAAGCCGAATACTACACGTTTCGATGTGGGGTCCCTTTCGAACTTGTAAACCATGTCCCCCAACAAAAACAAAGGGGCAGGAGTTCAGGCTGCGAAAGTTAATCGGGCCCATTGCAAGGTTTTGTCTCGCCCGCGGGCAGAAAGGACAAAGGTCTACTTTTGGGATTGGGAAACCCGGGGTTCCCCGTTCAAGGGTTTCTTTTTCCCCAAGATGGGTTTCTGTTTGGGCTATGGGATGGGCAGAATATATCCACACAAGAATTGAGAAAAAAAGTTTTCAAAAGTATAGGGGGTATATCGATATCTAAAGGAAAAAAAGATCATGACTTTGGGTAGCATTCGGTAGGATGATGCACGACAGCTCTTAAAAGGCATAAAATGAAAATTTCAAAACATGGCGCAGGAGGCTTTGTCATACTAGGCGGAAAGATGGGCAAAGAAGAAGTCGGTCTTAAAGAAAAGAATTTCTCCATTGTGTGCCCAAACTGAGCGCGGAAGGGGGGTGCATGACTGTGGGTTTTTTCCCGGTAAAGGGGAAGGAAAACGAAGTAAATCACGGATTGTCGCTGGCTTTTTAGGAGGGGACCGGAGTTGTCCCACGGAAACAGGCGGTGATTCGAAAATTGCCGTACCGTAAGGGGGAAACCGAAGCATAGTTTAAAGTAACAAGGTCAAACAAATCGAAGGGTCAGTAAAAAAACCCCTTTGTACCTGAAGCGGGGGAGGAAACAGCACCATAAAGGTACAGGGGATCAGGGTGCCGAAATGGTCAAAAAACGAGGCAGGGTCAAAGGGGGTGCGGTATCAGAAGGGCCGGGGTAGTAGGTTCCAGACGGGGTTCTCCAGGGTTGGTTTACTCCTTTTCTTTTTGTTTTTAAGAAAAAAAAGAAAAAAAAGAAAAGAAAAAAAAAAAAAAGAAAAAAAAAAGGGGGGCGGGGAGGAAAGTTCCCAAGGGGAATGAAAAGGCCAAAATCCCCCTCCACGC
This sequence comes from Cherax quadricarinatus, assembly GCF_026875155.1. Classification (NCBI taxonomy): domain Eukaryota; kingdom Metazoa; phylum Arthropoda; class Malacostraca; order Decapoda; family Parastacidae; genus Cherax; species Cherax quadricarinatus. The sequence goes on along the minus strand of NW_026468894.1, from coordinate 418 downwards.
CCAACAGGACCTCAGCCCGAAGTACGCAGAGCACAAAACCTGTGCCAATCTCCCTTTCTGCCAGTAAACCAGCAACCCGGGGATGAACTCACACCCCGAGCTACCTTTTGGAAAAAAGGGAAAGGGCGGCCGGATATCCACCACAAAGCATCCCCCTTTCGGGCCCCCCCCCCCGGGAACCGAAGATGGCTTCCAGAATTCCCCCCTGTCGCCCGAAAGACAACCCCCAAAAACCACTCTTTGGGATACCGGGGAAAAGGGCCGACACCCCAGGCTCCAGTTCCAAAACAAATACGCCCCTGCGAAGAACCCACGGAATGGATGGACCCCGTACCCTTCCCTACCTAGGGGTGCACGCCTGTGGGAAAAACCCCAAAAGGCCAAAAAAAAAATGGCCCAAAAAGGGAGGGGTGGGGGG
>NW_026468893.1:0-12971 GCF_026875155.1 Cherax quadricarinatus | reverse complement strand
GAGTTTATTAAATCAAAAAAGCACTAAAACGCAAGTCGTGAAGCGCTGCGGGGAGAAAAAAGGCGGGGGGCTTAAAAACAAAAATGGAGGGGGATCAGGGGGTGAGGGGAAAAAAAGCTGGGAGGTAAGCTAAGGGCTATGTGTCGATGTTTGTACATTTTAAAGCAGTTGCTGACAAAAAGTCAAAAAAAATTATTGTAAGTCAAAGGCAGAACTGTCTGCAAAGAGGGAAATAAAGAAAAGGAAGCAGTAGGGTGGCGGCATCGTTGGAGGTAAATCCATGAAGCTCGCTGGTAAGCCGGTCAATCCATAAGAAGGTGAGGAACCGAAATATGGACAAACATCACAGAGAGGAATGTGGTGCCATTCCATGAGACACCCATGGGTAGGGCGGGTATGGCAGTTGCGGAGACGAAAGAGCACTTCTTACCACTGTTGCCGAGTACGGCAGCAGCGGTAAGAAGCTGGCCACAAACCGAAAAGTGATTGTGAGGGAAAAGTTCAATAGATAGGAGTAGAGAGGGAATATATATATATATTAACAATAGTTTCATTGCCGGCTACTCGTTAAGGTAGGGTCAGTCTAGCTCCCGATATTCCCGCCTTTTCTCCCCCAACCCCTAAATTGATAGTTTGTCTGCCAGCTACTAGTTAAGGTAGGGTAAGTCAAGCTCCCGTTTTTCCCGCCTTTTTCTCCCCCTCCCTGGAAGTGATAGTTTGACTGCCGGCTGCTTGTTAAGGTAGGGTCAGTCTAGCTCCCGCTATCCCTTCCCCTCCCTCTTCCTCCCCCCCCCCGAAAGGTGACGTGTGGGGCTCTGGTTAAACAGTAAATCACTAGACTCACAGCTCCCAACTCTACTGGAAGTACATGCCTGCCTTGTATTCTAGTGGATTTATTGGTTGAAAGCTTCACTTTTGATCAATAATAAACTTAAGTCTTTTCAGCCTTGCTCTATGTTGACCCGTTGTATAATCACATCTTTTAAGTTCACTTACCATGGAGAGTGATTATTTAAGCATTGGGTTTAAACCCGTCTATCTTTCCAGCTTGGATGTCAGGGGGGGTCACCTGGCAATCAACGAGTAGAACAGGGAAAGGGCTAACGTCCAGAGACTTCTCCAGGTTGTACTGAAGTACCTGTGCACCTGTATGAAATTGCAGGGGCGTAACTCCACAGCATTGCAGCGGTAATAGAACCTGCTTTCCTGTCTTCGGGATAGAATTCTCACTGGATACTGTGAACAACTAGCCAGTGGTGGTCACCAACACCTGCGACCCCCCCCCCCCATCATCAGCAACGGGTACGATTTCAACAACAGTGTCACCAACACCAACACCCACGTTTTATATACATTTAAATTAGCGTTGAATTCAGTTATCATTTATATTTTTTATTTTTCATTTTTTTAATGTAGGATTAATTTTTCATATTTATGTGTTTTACATTTTATATTTTCTATATAATAAAGGGTGTATGTTTGTCTGTTATTATTTCTTTTTTCTATTCACTAATTTTCCTGAGGAGGAGCAGCCTGAGTAATACGGATCTGAAGTTGTACAGGCCTGAGTAAGCCATCACAAATGGCGACCCTTGCCAGGAATACAACTCTAATGAATCAAGATTCAACTCCATCTCGAATCTACCATTGATCTCATCGCCACATACCACAGACAGTTCCACCAGCCTTGAGTAATCATTCTCTATGGTACGGGTCTAACAAGTACAGGTATAATTTGAAAGATTTGGTGATTTGTTATAGTATCATTATTGTAAGTCAAGTCAGGCAGGATATAATATTTAATTCTGCCACCTAATTGTATGTGAGCTTGAAAATACACTTTGGAGGATTAGACTCTAGGGTCCGAGATTTTCCAGTGACACTTGGTTCATGAGCTCTTTTTATATCAAGTGAAACTGTCATAGGCCACTATTGATTTGTTGGTGAGGAAGTTTGGCTTGGTTCAGGGGACCCCATTCTACTTACTGTTTGCTCAGTGCGGCATAGAACCCTTACGTTTTCGTTAATATACATATTGTTTAATTGAAGCGGGATCGAGCCCTCTTGTTTATTGTACAGTTTGGAGCGGAGCAGGAATTGAATCCTCCGTTTTTTATTACCGTTTCTTTTCCCCTGAATATTTAAGTTATTTTGCTAGCATGAAGGAATAACTCAGTTGTGGTTCTGAATGCTGGATGTAAGTAGGGAATCACAGGGATTATATTTTGATTACTTCATTTGTGCTAGTTACAGGATATGATCTTGAATGAGAGAGAATTAAGAGAGAAGGAAAAGACTGTTAGGACAGAGAGGAGTGGAAAGTCAAAAAAGAGCTGTAGATTGTTAGTGTAGGTAGTGACTTCATAGTTTACGTGTAAGTAACAGTATAGTTATCGTGAGGAGCAGCGTTAATTTTAGGGATTCTGGTGGTACAAGTGATTTGGTTATGAGATATATGTGATTTGGGAGGTGTGTAAATGGATTCGCGTGGAGATCGTGCTTGCGCGCCGGGTTTTGTGTGGTGTTAATAGTGTAAATGATAACCATAAGAATGGTGTGGTTGGAAGTTAGGGTTCTTAGGGCTGAGTGTTGACATTTTCCAACAACTAATTTACCTCCCTTCACAGAGGGTGAAGACATTACTTTCATACATTATCAGGTTTGTGTATACTGCTTCCCTCTGTGAATGGCCTGGCTGACACTGGGGCTACAGGTTAGAAATGTTATTTTCTGGTACTGCTTTGAATATCAATGCACTTTGTCGCGGATATCATTGTATTTTAAACTACTAATAGTTGGCAATCCTTTAAAGCATATCAAAAAAACCACTAATTCTTACAGGGAAAGTTTTCAGGTTATGCCACCTTACAGCCTGGCCAGAACTTTCAACAGTTACAAGGTAAGACTCTTACGTTAGTTTGACTTTTGGATAGAGAGTTCAGGAATTGATCACAGTTATGATCTCTTCGTGACTTCTGGTTGCTGACCAGTTCCTGACAGCTCTTCTCACCAGATACGAACATTCATTTAGAGAACGTAACTGATTAATGCTGAGGAAGTTGCTGAGGCTGCTGACTGTATGCTGAGGCTCCACAATTACTATAAAAGACCTAAGGGGATCGATCCTATGGCCAAGGGTTCATCAGACTTAAGAAATCAAACCTTTAGTTGGAAAGTAAAATGACTTCTTTATTCCTGTGTGTCCATTTTGTTTGGTGTTAAGGGAACATATACGTCCAGATGTACTTCTAGAAGGTCCAAAAAGTTGGGAAGATGTTTTAAAGACTGTAATGACCAAGCACCATTCTGTTCAGGAACAGTTATGTGACTTAATGTATTCTACCATTTTACGAGACATGATGCCACATGTATACTAATTCTGATAGGTTTCCTAACCTTAATGACACTCATTCCTTGCTATACTTTCTGGACTACTTGGACCGTACAGACACTTTTCCAACCAATCCGTTGTTTCATTAGGTCTCTAAATGGTTCTTCAGGTTGGTCTGAAGACGTACTAGCTCCCATCACTTCTTGCTACAGTACGAATTGGTCAATGTAAAAGGTGCCATCCTTCCTCGAGGGTTGACCTGTCATCCCAAAGATGGTTATAAGTGGTTTCAGATCCTTTCCTGAAGAGTCAAGAGATGCCCTCGAAAGTCAGTGAGTCAATTGTCTCGACCGAGATTCATGTGTTGTTTAAAAAACCAGTGATGCCTATCTCGAAAGCGAGGTCCCCGGGTAGTAGGATCACCGGTTATTGTTAGATGAAAAGTGAAGATATCAACTCGATACATTAATTGTCTTGACTAGCAGGCTCAGACAATAAGCCAAGGCTTCTCCTTCTGTCCATCCTTTGATTTTCCCTGGACTTTAAGCTTTCGACATATCGAAGGACTCCTTTGTCATGTTACAAAAGTATTGCCCATCTTCACCTATTTGCCTAATGCCAGCCTAAACAAAATCAAGTGATCAAAGGAAAAAAAATAATTTTATATTAATTTGAATATATTATAGGTATCTTGTACAAGTCTGTATTCAAATTTATAATTCCAGATGAGTTAGGGTATATTCCTAGCTTAGTTGTTTCAAGTCATTGCAGAGAGACTGTTCTTAAATGGGGGGCTCATGACCTGCAGTGGCCGGACATTTCTCGCATCGTAAACTTTAAATAAAATTAGAGGAAACCTTTATTTTGGCCTTAAAATGTCCCTAGATGTCACTACCTATTGTAGATCGGTAAGTTGCCAACCTGTCATCCGCCGAGGATACAGGCGAGTACCTCAGGGTCAAAATGCCAATCTTTTAACGGTACCGTTGATAAGAGTAGTATTGACATCGTTGGTCACTATATCTCCACTTTCATCTGGGGGACATAAAATAATTATTTACTTTATTTTGATTATGCTTCGAGTTTTTCCCCTGAAGCAGTTCCTTAAAGACCATAAAACTACTACAGAGGTGGCTGAAGCCCTTTTTGTCCATCTTATCCAGATGTGGGCATCCATAGAGAAATTTTGTCCTCTGACGTGGGACACAATTCATATCGACTTACTTAATTGTGCATCATCTAACCAACTTCTGGGAGTGATAGCCTCTTCTTACCACACCTATTCATCCCAGCTGTAATGGGAGGATTGAGCTCCAGCATTGATTCTCAAGGTCATTTTTAAGGAAAACTTGGCTCCCTTAAACCTTAAAGGGAGTGGCTTTCGTTACCTACCATGTGTTTGTTTGCCATGAGAGAAGTTCCACAGTGTCTCTTTGGGGTTATCACCTTTGACTTTCTATGGTAGGACAGGGCCAGTAGGCCCATTGTCATCATCATGACTTAGTGGACTAATGAGGAGGTAAATGCTGAGGTTCAGTCCTTCTTACCAGGTTTCTCCTGACCTTAGATCCAAACTTGAGGAGGACCTTGACATGTTTTCGAAAAACCTAAGTTTGTCAATGGACCTGTACAAAACTATTTTGATTCCAAAAGTCAGAGGAGAGAAGTTTTAAAGTAGGGTGATGAAGTTCTGGTGCTTGTGGCTATTCAAGTCAAATAAATTATTAGTAGCATGGAAAAGGGTCCATCTAAAGTATGGATAAATGTGGGAATAGTTGACTAACCTCATAGAATCGAGGGGAAACCTAAGCTTAATCATATCAACATCCTTAAGATAATAGTACCGAAGAAATTCGGTTAAATGCCTTATTAACTTTGAACTTAGTTTTTCCACACGAACTTGATAAGACAATATGAAGAATGTAAAGTGTGCATAATTGACTCCTCTAACTTAGACTATGATGAAGAACTACATGACTTGGTGACTCCTTGTACACTCGGACGCATCCACCATTAATATTAATGATCTTTTGGATATGACCATAAGAGACTTGAAACTACTTCAATGTGTGAGAACTTTTCAGAGTTTTTACTGATATTCCAGGGTGTTACCTCCACGGTAGTCCCATATAAGAATGACTTAGTGACGGAATACATCCTATCAAACGGAAATTATACCCAGTTCCAGTTCCACATTAGGGTTGTCATTTGACCGAGAGGTAGACTAATTATTAAAACTAAAGATTCATTGAACCTTCAAGTATCTTTCATATTGTTCACCAGTTGTCATGGTTTAGGAAGGAGGATAATTAATATAGACTTGCTTTGCACTTCCAGAGGGCTCTTAATGCTATAAATCGGTGGGATGCAGAGTCCTTTGCCTTAATAAGTTAGCAATTACACAAATTTTATGACTCTCCTTCTTTTCCAGTAGATTGATATTGCCACCAGGGATTTCTAAAGTATGTTAGATCCTTCTTCTAAGCAGTACTCTGCTTTTCCTCACACACCAAGGTTTGATGCAGTATAGAACTATGCCTTCGGTTTGGTAACTGCCTGTGTAGCCTACGTGTGATGATGAGAAAGGTTTGGGTAATATGCCAAATGTTTCAGTTTATTTTGATAAAAATTTACGGTATTGACATCTACATGGGGCGAACATATCCAAACATTAACATCAGTTTTGCGTAGGTTATGTCACATGGCTCACCGTAGACCAAGCCGAAAGTAATGCTTCCTTGGGTTTTACAAGATTAGATATCGTGGTCTGGATACTTTCTAATAACTCTTGCAGCATCTCCAGTAGTATCAAAGACTTTATTAGAATTTAAATTCCCAAAAAACAAGAAACTCATGCGTAGCTTTCTTGGTTCTGTAAATTTTTTTGCCGGGTTTTTATCTCCGAAATCTTGCTGATCTTACAGGCATTCTTAATGGACTTCTTAAAAAGTCTGTGAAGGACCTCTTGAACTTGCGACCGTAGCTCGGGGGAATAGTTTAATGAGATTAAAAGATCGTTCGAAAGACCCCTATACTTAAAGATTCCAGATATTAATAAAAATTTTGTTTGAAGAAACTGATGCCTCCAATACTGGCTAGGTGCGGTATTCCTACATTACCATGATGGTACTCCCTTCCCTGTAATGCTTCCTAAGCCGGAAACTCTTCCCGCTGAACAGATACTCACAATAGTAAAGGAATGTTTAGGCCCTTGTGTGGAGGTGAGCTCCAAACTTAAATTATATTTGTTGGGAAAAGAATTCATTTTAGAAACGGACCACAAACTTTCGTTGCTCTACCTTGATACTTTTAAAGGAACCAACAGTCGACTTTTGAGGTGGGACATTGGCACTCCAGGCTTTTTAAGTTCCATTTGTGTATATCAATGGTCATCCAATTATTTCTCTGGTGGTTAAGTCGTGACGTCAGTAGAAGATTTGTTGCCTTACGCGACTTCCACATGTTAGAACTTTTTCCTCGCCTATTCTTCTATACTCATTGACTTTAAGTCTGGTATGGGGGGAGTGGTGAGGGAAATGTTCAATAGATTAGGAGTAGAGAGGGATATATTTATATATATATATATTAACAATAGTTTCATTTGCGGCTACTCGTTAAGGTAGGGTAGTCTAGCTCCCGATATTCACGCCTTTTCTCCCCCAACCCTAAATTGATAGTTTGTCTGCCGGCTACTAGTTAAGTTAGGGTAAGTCAAGCTCCGTTTTTCCCCTTTTTCTCCCCCTCCCTGAAAGTGAATAGTTTGACTGCCGGCTGCTTTTTAAGGTTGGGTCATCGTCTAGCTCCCGATATCCTTTCCCCTCCTCTTCCCCCCCCCTGAAAGAGTGACGTGTGGGGTGCTCTGGTTCATCAGTAAATTCAGTTGACTCACCGCTCCCAACTTACTGTAAGTACATGCCTGCCTGTATTCTAGTGGAATTTATTGGTTGAAAGCTTCACTTTTGATCATTAATAAACTTAATCTTTTCAGCCAATGCTTATGTTGACTGTGTAATATTCAACCACATCTTTTAAGTATACTTACCATGGAGAGTTGGATTATTTAAAGCAGTGGGTACCAGTCTATATTTCCAGTTGGATGTCAGATGAGGCGTCACCCTGGCAATCAACGGAGTAGAACAGGAGAAGGACTAAAGTCCAGAGACTTTCCAGGTTGTATTGACAGTACCTGTGCACTGTTTGATGAAACTGCAGGACGTTAACTCCACAGCATTGCAGCAGGTTAAGATACCTGCTTTCCTGTCTTCGGGATAGAATACTCACTGGTATACTGTGAACAAATAGCCAGTTGGTGGTCAACCAAACACATGCGACCCCCCCCCCATCATTTCAGCAAAGGCTACGTTTTCTACAACACGGTGGCACCAACACCTGACACCCACGTTTATATACATTTAATTTAGCGTTGAAATTCAGTTATATTTATATTTTTCATTTTACATTTTTTTAATGTCGGATTATAATTTCATATTTAAGTGTTTTACAATTTTTATATTTTCTATTAATAAAGTGTTTATGTTTGTCTGTTATTATTATCTTTTTCTATTCACTAATTTTTCTGAGGTGGGCCAGCCTGACGTAATTTGAAGAAGTTGATAAGTGGCTCTGAGTTAAGCCTTCACAGTGAATTTAATAGAGTGCAATTTATTACGGTGCATGTCTGACCACCATTGTTGCCAACGGCCACGGAAGACGGGGTGTTTAGGATGACTGTAAAATAATCCCACGAGGCGCAATACCCTACATTGGAAACCGGAAGATCATTGTAACGCTGTCCGTGCAGCAGCATTTGCCTGTTCATTGCCCTGCAAATCAACGCGTCCAGGGGTCCAAGAGGACTAGAAAAACGGGTCTTTGTTTTTTGCTAGCCCCAATGTGCAACCATAATTGTATATGAAAAGCCCATGGATGATGGGAATCAAATTGTTTAATGGTTTGTAAAAAGCAATGAGGGAATCTGAAATGATCACAAACGTTCGAAGGAGGTCATATGTAATACGGAGAAAGCACTATGAGGATGGAATGCAAACTGGCGGTTTTGAATAGAAAACACTACCCGAGTCAACAAATGGATCTCGGACAACATCGTAGGGAACACCGACCGCGAACCCAATAGCTGTCAGAAGTTAGAACCATCCGTATAAACAACGACGGCAAGAGCATGCGCCGGAATGTGCACGGGAAAAGAGAGCGATTAGAAGTGTAGGCAGGAGAGCTTTGCGCTTCGGAAGTAGGGAAAAAACAGACATGACCATGAACTCCCGGGGGAAAGGAAAAAGGCAAAGAGCTCTAAACGAACATTTCAAGGGGGCAAACTGGAGAGAAGAGAAGACCGGAGTAGTGAATATGAAGAGTAAACGGTTGGAGTCGTAAGTAAGCGGGGGACCCGAAAACAATAATAGGTCTTGTACATAACTTCCCTGAGGTCCATCCCCTAGTGTAAGAAACGTAAAGCCGGTAAATGAACGTCGAAAAGTAACAGCGTGGACAATTAGTTCATGGACGATCAGCTAAGGGACATTTGCTCTGCATAGAGGCTTTCAACCAGGGGATGAACGAAAGTCACCTAGGCTTAAAAAACGTAGACTGATGATGAAGGGATATAACTTAGAAAGAGTTGCAGATCGCCATAATCCAACTTGGACAAGCTAGGGTGGAATGCCAACGGAAGGAAAGTTCGGTGCAATTGCTCCCTATGAACGACGGCAAGAATTTTAAAGGAGATTCAGCAATCATGGCAGCTGCGTTCTAAGTGGAAAAGTTGAGGTTTCCATGTCAACAGGCGATCGAAGATTAGGCCATGAAACTTGACCTATTCTATTCCTGAATACGTGAGGACGTGTAAATACAATGGAATATCTGGGATAAGGGACATCTAGTGAAGGTACTTGAAGGGGTTTTCGCAATAGAAAATATAATCCAGGGTAGTGGCCCAATGAGACACTCGGTCGATCGCATCCTGAAAGGAGGCTGCTACCAGTCGACAGTCAGCGCCTGCATAAGCTATAGTGAAGTCATCAGCTAAGTGACGACCCAGATATGGTATGATGAACGGAAGGAAAGGTCATTTATAGCAAGAGAAAAGGGTAGTGCTGAGGACAAACCTTGTGGGACTTCCTTGGCTGAACAAAGTCTGAGGGAAAGTGAGGGGTGCAAATTCGCAAAAATGTCTTCTGTCTGATTAGCAGGGGGGGGCAAAGCAGAAAGTTGGGTAGATTACCGCGGAAGGCCTAATGAGTGGGTTTGGGCTAAATTGTTATACCTCCAAGTGGTGTCATATGCTTTTCTCAAGATCAAAAAATGAGTGCTAGGACGGAGCGTTTGTTAGTAAAGGCATTTCTGCAGAACTAATCTAAGTGGAGCAAGGAGGTTCCCAAGTTACAGTGGCCATTGCAAAAGCCATATAACTGGCATGGAGAAAGAAAAAACTATTGTGGTTTGGGTCCCAAAGTACGTGGCCATTGCAAAAGCCATATTGGCATGGAGAAAGACTATTGTGAGTTTCAGATACTATATCAAATGTCTATTCATCATTTCGTTCCTTCACCTTCCAGACTAACACTGTCAGAACAATTGAGCGATAGTGAGATATATCAAGCACCAAGGTGCCTGGTTGCAAAACGGTAGGGCAATGGCAGATTTCCATTGTTAAGGGAGAACCCATCGCGTCCAAATAAGATTGAAAAGACGTAAAAGAACTGAAGGGGCTGTAGAATGAAGATGTTGTAGCATACTGATATGAATATCATCAGGTCCGGCTGCCGATGACTGGCAAGCAGAAAGTGTGGATTCTAGCTCTAGGAGAGTGAAAGGTTCGTTATATGGCTCCATTCCATTAGAAGAGAAATCCAATTACTCCTTGATCGACTTAGATGCAAGAAATGAGGGACAAAGGTGAAGCCCTTGGGAGGCATGGACAAAATAGTTCCCGATTTCCATGGCAACTTCGAGGGGTTCCACAACACTAACACCAGCAACCCTGCAAAATGGGAGCTGGGTCAGGAGTGTACGTGCCACACAACTTCCGAACAGTACACATGGGGGAAGTCGAGGTAATGGTAGACACGTAGTCTTGCCAACAAGTGTGTTTAGCGCCACGTATGACGTGTGTGAGCGACTGCCCTTGCCTATGCTTGAAATCCAAAAGACGATCTGAGGTCTGATTATATTTATAATGGCCCATACAGAAGTTTCAAATACACTGCACGGGCACATGCAGGAGACCACAAGGCACGCATGTCTGAGAATACCTGCCTGAGGTTTAAGGAACAGAACATGTCACTACAATCAAACTAAGGTCGAAACTGGTGCACCAGCTCATGAATAGAGGACGAGGATGGTCACACACAAGGCGGTAAGATGACAGTATAAGTCCCAATTCGCTAGTTTGAATTGGCTAACGTGGGCTACGAGGCGGTCGGGAATACGTAATAGAAGTAAGAAGAATATGAACGTGATCACTCGTGCAAATTTGGAGGAAGTCAAGCATAATCAAGTGCAACTGATGAGATCAATGTAAGAGGGGAGAGACTGAGTGTATCACCACGAGAGTTACAGTGGCACCCTCCCCAAAGATGATGGAGAGCATTAAAATCACCTAACAAGATCGGCGCGGTAGAGAAGAGATCAAGAACGCATTATCCGAGGAAACAGAATGCGCTGGACGGGGAGAGATATAGAGAGCAAACTATATACCATCTGTGCAAATAAATAGGGGCTGCAGTATAATGCAGCAGAGAACGAACAAGAAGCTGTTCATATGGTATACCAGCGCTCACAAGTAGCACAATTTCATTAAATGATTTACCAGGAAAGGGATCAGAAGAATACAACAGCACATAGCCCGAAATAGGAGAATAACGGCTGAAACAAATTTTGGGCTCTCCCTGATTACCCTGAGGCCACGAATATTCCACTGTAAATAAAATCATTATTCACAAAGACAGGTATGCTGATGACAAGAAGAGATAAAATCTATGAGCTATTAGGGTCAGTGAAGTCAATGTGTGGAGGCAACACAAAGCGAGTAAGCAACGAAGAATGAGAATGCTGAGCAAGAAAAGATTGCTGGGAGGGTCGTGAAGTAGAAGGAGGCGCGCTGGTGACCATCGAGGGTTTTGTCTCCGCAATATAGTCGGAGATAGCATCATGTGTCTCACCTAAAAGAAAGATGCCGATACCATGACTTCAGAGCAGAGACAGGTAACTGGGAAAGAGAAGAAGAGGGGACTACACGAGGGAGGTGGACCTCCACCTTCATGTGAGAGTTAAAAAGGGGGTGAGAATTAGGCACCAAGGCCGGGAAAAGGAAAACTGTTGGGGATTGTAAGCCCCGGGGGGAATGCGAAGAAACATGGGCTTATGAGACAGGTTCAACTTCGCAGATGATAGGCGCAAAAAGATGCAGGCATGCAAGGCAATGCAGACCGGAGAAACTAGCGGGCGAAAAGAAGTAAAAGGGAAGGAATAGGTAAGGAGGTGTGGGTTTCAGAGCGAAAAAACCACTAAAAATTAGAGACGGGGGTGACACCGGAAGACACGTACTGGAGGAGCTAGTAGGTGGGGGAACTGCCAACGATGGGGGTTTCTCCTAGCTACTCAAGAATAAGGGACATGAGGAAAAGTTACTTGAAGGTGGAGCCGAGAGACAGCTATAGCATAAGGAATTTCTCGTTCATTAAGATAGACCTGATATCAGCGGGAAAAAGAAGGATGAGGTTCATTGCAACTGAGACGTGGGGGAAGACTGCAAGATATATCGGCTGATCCGCGGCACCACACATCGGGCACTCTGCCACAGATCTGCAGTATTAGTGGGGTTTCCTAAGCGTCAGCAATTTCGACACTGTTGGGGAGTAGGGACCCCTTTACGGACCTTTGACGATTGGGCCCAAAGATTTAAAAAGAGGGACGGGGGGTTAAAGGCAGTCAAAGGTTAAGCGGCCGATGTTATGGGAAAGTTTCCTCTGCCACGAGTGGGCAGGACATTTACATCCACTTGAGAACTGGAAGGTCTTGAACGGCTAATTGCTCCAAAATACCATTCCGCCAGACGGAAAATCACTTTTACGTTGGTACACAGTAAAACCCCGTATCACATGAAGAATTGAGGTAGCATACTTCTGAACTGTGGAATGTTATCAGTGGAAGTAAGATTGGAAAGATCATGAGTTTCTTCTGCATTCTTTTCTGTAATAATGCGTGCACCACTTCGAAGAGTGTGAAAGGATATTTTTTTGCCCCAACGTGTCGTTAAAACAGTTTTACCAAAACTGTGGTCAGAAAGATAATCAGTTTGAGATGTTGGCTGTTTGGGAAAAGAATTTTCGTCCACTGTGCACTTGTAAACAAGGTGCATAAAGTAAATGGATGTAAATAGGTCGTTTTTGAATGGAATGAGCAGGCACCAAAGAATCGTCGTCAGGAAATGGTCTTGAACATTTAGGTGTATTACCCTGGGTGGCCTAAAATTGAGGTAGGTTGGCGACCAAAGACCCTTGCCAGACTCAGAGGTTTCAGGTGAGCAAGAGGGAGAGGCACTAGCAAAAAACGGGCGGAGCCTCAGCACCTGGAAACAGGTGACAAAGCATACCAGCAGAAGGGATAGGGGTCAGAACAGGAT